>PYHX02000494.1:78756362-78925940 GCA_004302925.2 Cochliomyia hominivorax | reverse complement strand
TTTTTCGAAACTCCTTCCTTAAAATTATCTGAAGCTATCTGTCACTTTGCGTGAACAGGTAGACCATCTCTGTTTAAAATCTACCACACTTTTGGGCATACTGTTTGTGCTCTTCAATTCTTTTTTACACAAGAGCCCAATATCTCTCCAAAGGACTTAGCTCCGGGCAGTTTGAGGGATTTGCCTCTCATGATACAAATAGTACATTATTGTACCACTCAAAGGCTCGTTTGTCATAGTAAGAAGATGCCAAGTCCGACCAAAATAAGTGGTCCCAATATGAAGTCTTATAAATGGAAGCAGTCTTAATTGTAATTCCTTGATGTAAATTTTGGTATTGAAATGATTGGCTTCTGTTGCGGTAACTGCATATTTCTTGGCAAAATAAAATTTCTTTTTTTTCTGGTCCCTTGGATTAATCAGAGCACAAGTAAATTAATTTTTTTTTTCACATTAAACATTTACAAAGGTAACTTGATAAAAAATCAAACAATACTTGGCTTAAAAGTTTTAATGAATGGCGATTGTTAAGAATTTTTCGATCTCACTCCTTTTAATTAAACGTTCAAAAACTATGGTGCGTAATTTCTTTAAAAAAGAACAGAATTAACAAAATTGAATTCAACAAAATGAAGAACAAACTAAATCTTTCTGTGACTTTAAAAATCCACTGCTCGCATTTTACGAAGAGATGAAAAACATAAAATGGAACAAGACAAAGTATAGAACAAAGAAAATCACCTAAAACTCTGAACTGGGCAGAGGAATGGAAAAAAAGTAATTTTCTCTGCCAAAAAAATGTAGTTTAGATGGTCCTGACTTATACTCATGTTATTGCCACGATTTGAAATCAAACGATGTTCGGATGTCAGAACCTAATTTCGGCAGTGGTAGTGTTATGGTTGGCAGCAAGATAATGCTGAAGTTCTTGTTTCAAAGCAGTCAAAAACATGGTTTAACGAACACAGCATACCTCTGCTTTAGTGGTCAGCTAACATTCTGGACTTAAATACAATGGAGAACTTGACCCCTAAAATTTATTCAAATAATGGCCATAACAAAAGCATAATGCCTTTTGCAGTGCTGAAACTAAAAATTTAGAAAATGGGGAAAGAAATCGATCCTGATTTCCTTAAAAATTAGTAGAATCAATGTCGGACAGTATTTTTGAGGTTATCCTCAGCCAAGGATCATCCACCCATTATTTATAATGCTATTGTGACTGATAAACTAAAGACTGATAAACTAATGTAGGTAAATACTATTCCTTTTTTCAGCAATTATAAATAATTCAGTTAAACTAAAAAGATTTTGTATATTTTCCATAACCTTCTTCTTTCTATCTTTCTTTTATGACTTTAATCTCTTTTCTATAAACAAATTATCAAGAGTTTTTTTTATTGATAATACAAATATATTTATAGATTACAATATTAATCAGGAAATTTTGAATAAAAGTATGCTGATAAGAATATCTATAGAAAAAGACAGATAAAACCAAAATAAAATCGGTTTAATATGAATATTTAAACAAAATTGCATAATATTTTAAAGAAAATGTTAAACGGGAAAATTATTTTTTAAACTGTTTAAAATCCATCTTTTCTTTGTTTCAATAAAACTTGTCGTCACCTTGTCAACAACAAAAACTCAAAATGAAGGAAAAAAAATCTCAAAGTAGATGAGCGATAAAATAAAAAAAAAAAAATTGTTTATTGTTAATGTTGTTGTTGCTGTTTAGTAAACATTACCATTTAAGGTAAACAACAGCAAATGATGAAAAAATATATTCCAAATGTTTTTTATGCATTCAACTCAAATCATTCGTTCATTTGTTAGGTGAGCTTTTTTTACAGAAAATGAGAAAAAATAATGGAAAAAAATAAAAGTTTTCATTTTTTGTTTTAATTTTCTTAGAAGAGGAAAATGCTATAAATTAAATTGTTAAAGGAAAATTATTTAACATTTGTTGGATAAAGTTGAAACTAAAAGCAACAATAGTAAACATTCGATTCCACGACAACTGGATCTCCGTTCCGAAACGATCCGAGTTACACTCGGTCAAAGATTGCCAGTGAGAGCTGTATCAAGCGAACGTTTTCCCCCAGAAAGAACTTTCGGGTAGAGTCGAACTGTTACAATATGATAAACATTTGGTTGTTTTTAAAACAGTTTAGGAACTCAGGGTTATGTTAAGGAGTATCAATACAAAGGTATTAAATCGCTTAAAAGTATGACAAAATTTTATTCTGACAATTTTACTTTTCGGCGAAATTTCATTGAAATGTGAGCGTGCCAACAACAGACGATCATAGCCAAATCGATCAAGATTTTGATTTGATGCAAGAATATATATACATTATGGGATCTCAGATTATTCCTTCTTAGCGTTACGTTCGTAATGACAAAACAGGGTGAAAAGGGTATATTTACCTTTTCACCCTGTTTTGTTGGAGGGTATAAAAAATGGAGGGTTTAATGGTCGGTTAAGACTACAGTATGTAACACAATGACTCAGGTGATAAAAATTATTAACGTTCCATTCCTAGAGGACATTTGAAGGGGTGGGGGGGTTCCTTAAGTATTGACCGATTAATCATCTCTACAGAATTTCATATATATATATATTTATTTATTCACAACATTACAAAACAGACAGCAAGCCAGGCAGATGGTTATGGCTTTATCAACTCAAAAAGTGAAATATAAGTTGAATGGTATATTTATACTTAAGATGATAACAATATTTTACTGTCTATTGATCTATTGGGTAATTAACGTTTCAATAGATTAATGGAATTTTACGAATTTTGGCTTATTAATAGTAAATTTTTTAGTGGAGAAGGAAGTTGTAACCCAAAATTCCTAGCACTTAAATAGTGCTCCTCCTTAATATAGGGTATTCCAGATTCGGCAAAACCAATCCATAAACTTATTTGAAACTAAAACAAACAAAAATCCTTATCTTTTAGTGAGAAATAAAATAATAAATGCAAAAAATCATGATGACTAACTCCTACAGTTGATATAAAGAAATAAAATGTTTAATGCCCCCCAAAATCTTAAGTACTACAAAAACAAGATGAGTTGGCAGCCAATTTTTATATAAAAACATTAACAAACAACAGATTTTACTTGATATGCAAAACTTTAATCTAAAACGCTTACTGTTTCTTCTTTCCTCAGTCGTAAATATTTACACAATTTCTTGAAGTTATGACTCATTTCCATAATTTCTGGCACACAAATTTTATCCATGAACAAAGTATTGAAACACACAAATAAAATGCACACAAACTTGTTCACGGCAACTCCCAAATAGTTAAGAACAGAGACTTCATTACAACAAATTAAAAACTAATAAAACAAAAAAACACTTACCAGCTAATTGATCTTCAGAATAGTTGGCCTAGATTAATTAATAAGTTTTAATTAATATTAATTTATTTTAATTATTTTGTGTTTAACTTACCATTTTAATTAATTGTTGTTTTATATTTAAATAAAAGTAAATTTGTGTGTAAAATATTAAAATTAAGTCCCACCACTCTTGCAAAAAAACACTTTTGGAATGTGTCACACAAAGTAAATTTTCTATAATTTCTTTTTTTCTTCTCTTCTTCTACTTTATCTTCTTAAATTGCCTTTTTTGTTGTTTATTAAAAAAATCTACATACAGAGTTGCATTTGGAAGTAATGATTAAAGGTGTTGCCATATCAAAGATTTGTTTGTGTTTGTAAATCAAAAAACCGTTATTTTTACTTAAGATGGATCATATCAAGGCGAAAATATTATAAGGTTAAGGGAACATTTTTATAAAAAAAACAAAAAAGTTTATTTTTCGATTATTTGAGAAAATAAAAAATAACATACGTAAAAAACACAAAACAAACATAAAACATGTGAAAATATATAGAGAATTAGCTAATTTTTATTTGAAATGTAATAACTAGCATAATTTTATTTAATTTTTTAAAGAATTTTTGAAAATTCAAAAGTAAAAAAATTAATAAATAAACAAACTTAGAACTTTTTAATTATTTTAAACGTCTAAACCTAAAACCAGGGGATTTGTTACAAAGTTTCCTTAGAAAAAAATGGTAAAATGGGTAAACGTGAGTAAACTAAAAAGTTTTTTTTCATTACCCCTCTCGAGAGCATATGGATTCCGCAAAGCATGTCCATCTTATACGGTTTTTGTTTTCGCATCTCCCCATGTAAAATTGCGTTGTCCTAGATGTTATAATATCAAATATCCGCTTATGCGCTATTCTGGTTATACTTCAAGATAGAATAATAGAATTACAGACGTATATTCTACTTTTATTTGTAATATTTTGGTTTCCTTGTTAGTAATATTAAAAATATCTATGTTATTGATATTATACATATAATTCTGTTTTTTTAGGCTTTTTTCTTAAAAAATAAAATATTATAGAAATAAAAATTTAGTTTTCACTAAAAGTTTGAATATTTTTAAAATATATTTTTCACCAAAAAGTTATTTTCTCATATATATAAAAATTAGATATAAAAATAGAAAGATAAATAAATTTCCATAAATAATTAAAATTTTCGTTAAAAATTTTTTCCAAAATTCACAAAAATTTTGAATCTTACAAAATGTTTAATCAAATTGAATTTTTAATAGATTATTAAAATTATTTATTTTTGTATTTACATTATTGGTACTAAGTGAGTTACGGATATGGTGTGGGTATTAAATGATAGCTTGAACTGTTGTCTAAAAATTTTGATATAATTGAGAGTACCGTTATATTGATGTTTCATCGAGATATCGGAATTTTTGTGAAAGAAGTTATAGTGAAAAATCATAACAAAGGCTATTATCACTTCATGGATTAATAGTAATAAAACTTTTTTGTGAATAAGTCTTTTTAAAACCCTTCAAACGATACCAATATTGTTAAAAAAATTTTAATGAAACATAGAAAATGAATCTGTTTATCGCTAAATTCAGATCTCTATATCTCGAAAACTAACAAGGAGGGGACGGAAATTTCATTTTTTCTTTTTTATTTTTTGTATGAAGGGCTTCTATAATATTGTAAAATATATTTGAATTCAATTTCGATGGGACTTATAATTTAATAATCATTTTTGTAGTTCTTTAATTTTGGTAATAAGTTGATTTAAGGTTTAATGTGGATACCAAATGAAAGCTTAAAGTATTGCTTATACATTTTGTGAAAAAAGTCATAATAATAAGTTTAAGTTAAAATAATAAATCGAAATTTATAGTTTAATTTGTTAAATCTGCTTTTTGTCAAGTGTAATCTCTGGTTTAATGTCTGGCAACATTAGAGAGTTTCCCAATTCTTATACTCAAATAATAATTGAAAAAATAGAGTTAAAAAAACAAAATACACTTTATTGTGTGTGTGTGTGTTTTGATTTGACATAAAAACACAACACTACACCAACAAAAACAACAAAGAAGAAATAATTGTTTTTATTTTGATGTTTTTTCTTGTTTTGTTTTTGTTTGGGGTATTAAAATAAATTGTTTTTGTTGTACATCGAAACAGTTTTATACAAGTGCAGTTAAAGTATGGTTGAGATATAAAAATAACGCGTAGATTTGTAAACAAAAATTGAAAAAAGTGATTTAAGCAAGAAAAGAAGGAAAAATAAACAATTTAAATTAATAAAATTATAAAAAAGAAACGAAAAAAGTGTGCAAATAAAGAAAAGAAATCTTTTGTGGGAATACGAAAAATAAATAAAAAACAAATAATACGCGAAAAAAAATTGCAGCAAAACTTTAACTACGCATTTATAAAAAAAATATTAAATAAAGTGTGGCGAACGGTCGGTCATCGTTAAAAGCATAAAAATTATTCAATAGAAAAGATAATAAATTAAAGCAGAGCAACAGTTCAATGAATTGTTATTTAAAATAAAAAAAGAAATAAGTGAGATTTTTCTAATAGAAAAAAAGGACAAATTACAAAATAAAAGAAAAATATCGAAAATAGAGTGCTAATAGCAATTTGTGGGTAGAAAAAATAAATAAAACAAAAAATAAATTAAAAAAGTTTAAAAACAAAAATAAATTTTTAACAAAATCATTTAACTCATGTTGGCTGTCATTGATTATTCCTATTTTCCTTTTTTTGATTTATTATAATATAAATTTTTTTTCTAATTTAGAGTTTTATTTGTTGTTGTTTTTGTTTTAATCGAAAAGCCAAAATTATAAAAGCAAACAAAAAAATCTATAATTTTAATTTGTTTTTGTTTTAAATGTCATGTAAATTTTTAAATTGAATAAAAAAACCATGAATTCTCTTGGAAAAACCATTTCACATCAAAATCAACGTAACGATGTAAGTTTTCTTTTATGATTTTTTTCCTCTTTTTCTCATATTCTTTTCATTTCATTATTATTATTACAGCCATTTTCCAATTATTATTATTATTTTTCATTTTATCGTGTTATTTCTTATTTATCATTTATTTTGTTATCTATTGTCATCTGTCCTCCACAAAAAAAAAAAAAGAAAAAATGCAATAACAAAGAGTTTGTTGGCAGAAAAACTGTATAACAATTTTATCTAGATACATTTTTTTATAGTTCCATTAATCCTTTTCTTTTCATTTATAGTTGTTTTTTGTTTTCGTTATCATTCCTTTCATTTCCTTCTTCGATTTTCATTCATTCATATATTTTTTCGATTTTTGCAAATTTTTCCTTTAAGTATTTTTTTCATGATTCGAATTTGATTTGTTTTTGTTTTCATTTTGTTTTAAGAGAGTTGCCATATTGTTTAAAAATATATATTAACAATGTAGGAAATTATAAGAGGTCAAAATGAGGTCTTTATGTAAAAATATGAAAATATGAAATAAAAATTGAACTACACTCGTGGGATTGTAGCGTCGTCCTTTATTAAAGGGTCGTCCTAGATTAAAGGTTATTGAAACTTTGAAAGCTTTATTTCTTTGTTTAATATATTAAAAAGTAATATTTTGTACTATTTATACAAATTATCTAATTTGAAAATGGTGAGAGTTACACCTTTATTTTTGTCTTTGTTCCAAAAATTATATTATGGTCTTTATGAACAGTATTTGAGCAAAATTTATAATTGAAAACAAACTTCATATTTCTCAATACTAAAAAGTGCCTCCTAAAAATTTCAACTTATAAAAAAATCTTCAATTTGAAAACGATTGGGTTTAGAGCTTTGATCCTTTACCCACTAAATATGTTATTTAATTGTCATTTTATAAATAACTTTAAAAATATAAAGCGAACCTCGTTACTTTTATTATTGCTTACAAACTTTCTCTTTCTTAAAAACAAAAAAAAAATGCGACCGAAAAAATATTAATTTAGAAAAAATTCAATAATTTCGAAAAGATTGGTGTTAGAGATTTGACTTTTCCTTTATGGCTTTTATGTAAAAATTATGCAAAATTACTGAACTATGTTTTTCGACTGTAAACAAATTTATGTTTTCTTAAATTCTTTAAAGTGTGCGAAAAAAAATCTTAACCTAGAAATAATTCTATAATTTGAAAACGATTAAATTTTAAGTTTTTATTTTTTATTATTATAAAAATTATTGAATTTTTCTCGTAAGATTTATAATTGCAAAAAGACCTATTTATTCTTAAATTTTCAAAGGCCGAAAAAATAAATTTCGAAACAGTTAAATTTAGAGCTTTAATTTTATTTTATTTTATAAAAATATAAAAAAAATTAAAACAACCCTCGTAAAATTTTTTATTACCAAAAATTTATAAAAACTGTTAAGTACTATTAAGTGCGAATAAAATCTTCTACTTAGAAAAAATTCAATATTTTGAAAACTGGCGATTTTATCTATTTCTTATATTGCAATTCTTACATAAAAAATATTAAAAAATTTTTAAACGACACTCGTAACATTTAAAAGAAATTTTGTAAATTCCAAAAATTACAAACAAAAAATTTCATACACCACTTTAAATGTAGCTGCAGCTACCATAGACATGTCTTTCAGAAATGGGATTTAAAGCTCATAAAATAAACATTTATTGATATTTCAGTTAAATTATATTTTTATTGGTCCAAATTCAATTCAAATTGGTCCACATTTGACAGTAACTTCCACTTTTGAAAATCACTTGAAAGCGCTTAAATTAAAAAAAAATACGTTTTGGAATAAATAGAACATTTAAATTTTATTATCCTACAAATTATCCATACCACGTTTATCAGTAGTCGGTACATAATTTCCTACAGCCTTCATATATAAAAAGTTGCCAGATATTTCCACAAAAAAATAACCTTTAAAATTCCAAATTTTCCAAAATAGGGAATCGACCTTAATTATGGTTGCATTATGGTTGTGTAAAAAAAGATTATTTCTCAATGAAAAAATAAAAAATGATAATTGATTTTCAAAACAATTTTTAATTTTTTGAGACGATTTAAATATTGGTTATTGGTTACAATTAATCGACTAAAATAATCGAAATCAAAATAGTTGAACGAAAAATCCTGAATCGATTGTTTATTTTGTTTTCCATTCACTTATTGACACAAATCATAGTTATGCTATAGATTCCCCAAAAACGACATTAATAACTTGTCTACCAAATTGTATTATTTTAATTAAAAAAAACTGCTAATAGATTGTCTGCCGTCAGTCTACTTAATTATCTTTAAGATTCTTAGTTATTTTATTTCTTTTAATAAATTTTAACATTAATAATAAACAATTTACAAAATCTCTTTGTTTACTTATTTTATACTTCTGTAAAAAATAACTACAGTTTTCATTCAACAATAAAAGTTACTTACCATTCAAACATTCATTCAACCATCCATCCATTATTCCTTCTTTTCATTCATTTAACTCTTCCCATCTTATCTAAGTAAACAAGAAAAACAACAATAAACAACACAAAAATGTTGAAATAACATTTAACAAGTTCACCACGACCACAATCTTTTGTTTGTTGTACGTTTCACGTACAAAATACATTTTTTTGTTTACGTTTGAATTTATGTGAATGTTAATGAAAGTGATTGAATTCACTTTTTTTCTTTCTTATTTTTGCCATGAATATGATGACAGAGTGCGTTCACATTACATACATTTTGTGCGTGTATGAGTGTATGAAAAAAGTTAATGCTCTTTTGTTAAACGCAGAAGGATAAACAGGATATCCTTTTTCTAAACAAAGATACAAAACATAAAAAAATGATAAGGTTTTTGCTCTCTCTCTCTCTCTCTCTCCCTCTCTTTCTATATGGAGTTTAAAGTTCTTTGTTTTATTTTATGGTTAATTTTTAATTTTTTTCTTTGGGAAAAGAAGAAAGAGTACTTTTTTTAGAAAGAACGAAAAATTATTTTAGTCTTTGTTTAGGAAATATTTTGGGTGTTTAATATTCAGATAAGAAGGTTCAATAAACTTTAAACTTTCCTTAAATAAATTCTTTTGAAGTATTTTTAAATTTTTGAAATTTTCCTTTAGAAAAATGTCCTTTTAGAGGAAATTTTTAGAAAAATATCCTTTTGGAGGAAAGTTTTAGAAAAATTCTCTTTTAAAGGAAATTTTTAGAAAAATTCTCTATTAAAGGAAATTTTTTAGAAAATTTTCCTTTTTAAGGAAAATTTTCAGAAAATTTTCCTTTTTAAGGAAATTTTAAGAAAAATTTACTTTTAGAAGCAATTTTTAGAAAAATTTCCTTTTAGAAGAAATTTTAAGAAAAATTTCCTTTTAAAAGAAATTCTTAGAAACATTTTCTTTTAGAATTTAGAATGAAAATCCTTTTAGAGGTAATTTTCAGAAAACAAATTCTTTGTAGAGGAGTTAGAAAAAATTTCCTTTTAAAGGAAATTTTTAGAAAAATTTCCTTTTAAAGGAAATTTTTAGAAAATATTCCATTTAGAGGAAATTTTTAGAAAAATTTCCATTTAGAGGAAATTTTTAGAAAAATTTCCATTTAGAGGGAAATTTTTAGAAAAATTTCCATTTAGAGGGAAATTTTTAGAAAAATTTCCATTTAGAGGGAAATTTTTAGAAAAATTTCCATTTAGATGAAATTTTTCGAAAAAAAAAACCATTTAGATGAAATTTTTAGAAAAATTCCCACTTAGAGGAAATTTTTAGAAAAATTTCCATTTAGAGGAAATTTTTAGAAATAATTTAATTTTCAGAAAAAAATCCTTGTAGAGGAAATTTTTAGACAAAATTTTCTTTTAGAGGAAATTTGTAGAAAGTAAATTTTTTTACATTTTCATTAAAAGAAAATTTAAATAAAAATTTTTAATTTACATTAAATTTGCTCTGAATAGCAATTTAATATTAAATTCGCTCTGAATAGTAAATTTACGTTAAATTCGCTGTATATAGTAAATTTACAATAAGTTCGCTATAAAAAGTAAATATTCTTAAGTTCGCTCTAAAGAATCTTAAGTTTACTAAATAGTAAATTTATCTTGAACACGCTATAAGTAATAAATTTGTCATCATTTTGCTTTAAATCGTATACTTATTTTAAATTCGCTGTAAGTCATAAATTTATCTTTAATTCGCTCTTAATGCAATATTTATCATATATTTGCTATAAATTGTAAAGTTATTTCAAAGTCTTTCTAAATACTAAAATTCTCTCTAAAAAATTTATATTAAATTCGCTCTAAATAGTAAACTTATTATAAATACGCTCCAAATAATTTATTTTGATTTTGCTCTTAATAAAAAAAATTATTTCTAATAGAAAATAAGTAGAAAATTTATCTTAAAATCGCTCTCAATAATAAATTTATCTAAAATTCGCTCTAAATATAAAATTTTCCTGTTAATGATAATCTTTTAAATTCGCTCCAAACAATAAATTTATCTTAAAATCGCTCTTAATATTAAATTTAATATTAATTCTCTCTAAATACATAATTTGTCGTAAATTGGCATAAAATATAAAATTAATCTTAAATTCGCTCCAAATAGTAATTAAACTTAAATTCGCTCTAAATAGTAACTTTATCATAAATTTCTAATGAATACGAAAATTTCTCATAAATTTTCCTTCCAAAGAGATAAAAAATTTGTTTAATTTCATGTCGAAAGAAAATTTATCACAAATTTTTGTCTCGTAAATTTTCTTTTAATCGAAAATTTATTAAAAATTTCGTGTAAAAAGAAAATTTATTGTAACAAAGAAAATGAGGAAAATATTAATTTTGTATCTCATTTTCTTTATTTTGTGTAAACAAATTATTAATAATAAATTCTTATTATTGTTGTTGTTGTTCTTTTTGGTTTTATTAAAACGTAATTTATTAATTTGGTTTTTGTTTTTTTTTTTTTTTTTTTTTTTTTCAATAGAAATTTTCAAATAAACACACACATACAATGATGCATACGCACCCATACAAATACAATTTATGATAAACATCATTAACTCCCTATAAAAGAAATACGATATGAATGACAGATATTTGTTGTTGTTATTTTATTCTTTGTCTTTTTGTATCTATAAGTATGTGTGCAAGTGTATCTTTATATGGGTTATCTGAGTATCTGTTAGTCTATATAAACAGTTTTTTTACCCTCCATTACCAAAAGTGGTGAAGAGGGTATATTAACTTTGTCATTTCGTTTGTAACGCCAAGAAGGAATCATATCAGACCACATAATGTATTTATATTCTTGCATCAAATCAAAGTCTGAGCTGATTGAGCATCTGCCTGTCAGTCTCTTGTTGGCACGCTCACATCCACAATATTTAAATTCGGCTTGAGTATTTGTAAAAGTCCTGAGAAGTTTCCCATTTAAATTTAGTAAAATCGATTAAGTATATTAAAAGATATAGACCGATATCTGAGGCAACCTATTAATTCAAGCGTAGAATATTTGAAAAAACAGGGGTATGTGAGGGTGTGTACGTACGAAACATATTGTATTAACTTACACACATTTGTGGTGGAGGGTATCGATGATCCGGAATTAGCCGAATTTAGCATTCTTACTTGTTTTGTTGCGTTATTTGTTTCTGATTTAAATGTTGAACAATAAAAGGTGAATCGAATATAAATAAATGACGGATTTTGAAGTGAATTGAATAAATATCCAATTATCTAATGCATTTGTAATAGAAAGAATGACGGATGACGGACTGATAGACGAATGAATGGCCAGAAGTAGAGACTGACAAATCACTGGACAAATCGATAAATATTTCGTTTGGGGAAGATTTTTTTTTGTTATTAAAATATGTTTATGGAATGAAATATAAAAATAAAACTTAGAATATTTATTAAATTGGAAAACTGAATAATCGTAATAAAAAAAAATAAAGATAAATTTTTATGATTAATAAACATTTCATACAAATATTTAGATTTTAGTTTGTGTGATAATTTAGTTTTTATTAAACGAGATAATTTAGTTTATATCTCTACACTCTTCGATAATTTTGAAATATAGTCATTTATAGAACCATTTTTTTATAATAATAATGTTATCTTTTAATGCTTTTAAAGAGACCTTTCCAATGATATGCATATTTTCCATATTGATTGTACTGTTATTGTTCAGAAATCCTCTCATGAAATTTCACAATTTTCAACTCGATTTTTCTCAAATTCCAAAATTATTTAAAATATCCCACTAAGCGTGCTCTATTAAGGGTGACTTGGACCATCATATCTATATAGCTTGATATTTGTATCACGAACCATTTTACCATACTGACTAATCCTTCCAGAAAATGTTAAGTAATTTCATATATTTTAAACGTGCGATATATTGAATACCAATAATATTTTTGGTATTGTGCTTTTATGGACCAATGGCTAACACCTTGGATAGCCATTTCAATAATATGTATGTTGGGATCATGGTTCCTATTACTCACATTGTCCTTTTTAGCCCACTACTCATTTGAAGAACTGCTGTTAAGTGATTAAGTAATTAACAGCGCGCTGTTAACCGATATTACTGAGAGTAACCTAGATGAATCTTCTCGAGGAGTAGTATTGTATGTCCCAGATTATAACGACTTGATGACTCTACATGTACTATCAATTTTCTTTCAGTCCGAAAAAGTACTTGAAATTAGTGTTCCTAATATGACAAATGAGATTTACAACCGACACGCATTATAATAGATATAGTATCTTCCTGTTGACCGACCAAAAGAAATTTAATATAAAAAATGTTACGATGCTTCTAAAAATAGTCATTCCCAAGTTTATATAGCATGTGGATAGCAAATATTTCAGCTCAAATATACATTCATCCGATAGTCGATATGAAATGCTAATTATAAGATTTTCTGAAATGACACCAGCCCCTACACCATAGCTTATTTTGGTATAATCATTATAGTTCCTAGAGTTATAGTTCCTTCTATTCCACTCAAATCTGGAGGTTATTTGAATTGTGAAAGATTTATCGTACTTTTTTACTGGAGTAATTTAATCCGACGACCCCATTAGGTTATCTGGCAGTGTGGTCAAAATCCTCATATTTTAATATGTTCTAGGTTTGAGCCTTAATGCGCTGCTTATAAATATGCCCATTATATATAGATCAGAAATAATAAGATGTAGCACGGCCTCTCATAGCCTCTGAAGCTGAACTTTGTACGTTATACAATTGACAAGCTGACCTTTGTACCTTGTACAATTGATCTAGATAAAATTCCTTTGCAAGAAATGAACGTACCAAAGAAGTGTACGAATCTCGTTCGAAACATCTTGCGACAATATAATAATTTCGGTAGTTGTCAAAATCTTGGAATCTTGGTCTTTGCCGTGAATGGTACTAACTGAATTTTGTTAAGATTAACTTGTTGTCCAAACAAGAATAAATTTAAGAACAATAAGCCTAATCAAAAGTTAGATTACGTCACTCTGAAGTGTACTTTTTCCTACAAACTTTAACTCGTTTTTTTTTTCATAAATATTCTCTCAGCTCAATTTATTATTTAAATTATTTACTTAATTTATTTTTAAATTCTTTATTTAATTATTTAATAAAAATTTTTATTTATAATTTTTCTTTACATTAAATAAATTTTTCCTCATTTGCATTTATTCGTTTTTTGTTGCTTCTTCTTTCCTCCATTAAAATTCACATGGTTGCATTTCTGGTTCTAAACTAAAATGTCAACTAAACTCAACAAAAAAAAAAGAAACAACAACAACAACAAAACAAAATTGCAATACATATGACATTTTCTCTCACTCTCAAAAAGTCTCTTCTATTTTTTTCTTCAGTTTTTTTTGTTTTTTGGTTTGTTTTGATTTTATTGCACAATTTTTAATTAGGACAAGGTTATGTTTTCATTTTTTTTTTGTTTCTTCTTCAATATTTTTTTGTCTATATGTGCATAACAGAGTATATAAAAAAATTCATAATAATAATAATGTATGTACATGGTTGTTGCAGCAGTTACCGGAGGGGGGTGGGGGTGTTTGTTCACGAATAGTTTATATGACAATTTAGGTCTCATTTTGCTCATGTTCTGGTTTAAATACATATATTTTTTTGTGTATGTACATACACATGTACATATGTAAATGTTTATATACATAAATGTACTAGTTCATACAATTATATGAACAATAAATTTATAAACTATTTTTTTATTTTTTTATTTTGTTGGTAGGAATATGAAAAAATACAAAATGTTTGTTGTTGTTTTTTGCCATAAAACCCACTTAACCCGGAAGACAATCGATATTTACGTTTATAACAATTTTTTTTATAAACAAAAGAAAGTCAGAAGTGAAAAAAATAAATATTATAAAATTACATGTGCATAGATTTATTTGCATTTCTATATGAATTTTATTTATAAATTATTTTTGCTTTATTTAGCAACAATTGTCAATGACAAATAGACAGTCGAAAAGACTGACAACAAAACAAAAACAAGTAAAAATGTTATAGGCGATCAAGCTCGCTTATCTTATGCACTACACCACATTGTTGGCTATGAATGACAGCTAAGACAAATTTGTGAACGACCCTCGTATTAAATTTGAATTTCTGATTAATGCTAACGTCTGAAGTATGTTATTGTTATACTAACCCTATGTGAATTTCTAAGGCTATCGGAGTTAGAAGAAATTATGGACCGATCCTCGTATAATTTCGAAAATCGATTTTAGATTATTGATTTTCTTACATCCGGCAAGGTAGCAACCCGCTTTGGCCTGACTTGACATTCTGTAACTATGGTAAACGAACCCATGATTGGTACAAAAACAACAATGTAGTATTTGTATTAAGAGAGGCAAATTTCCCAATCGGCCTGGAGTTCAGGCCAGTGTAGAGATATTGAACTCTTGTTAAAGAGAATTGAAGAGCACAAAAAAGGTGTTCAAAAATGTGATAGATTTAATACGAACATAGACTCCTTAGACTCAACCGAATTTGAATTCGCTTTAAATAAGTTTTTTAATTTCGCTCTCGTAAAATTTGTTTCAAACCTTTTTTTGATTTCACCTTTAAGATCAGACGATACCTTAACGAACATTTGATTCCCTTTGTGGAGATATTGATAATTTGCAAACTGATTGTTTTATTTGTTACACACGTCTCATGTCTATCGATATTTTTGTTTTTGTTGTTATTATATTTTATTTCTTTATTTTGTTGTTGTTGTTATTGTTGTTTAAATAATTAATAATAAAATGTAATTATACAAACATTTAAGTATGTAACATTTGTAACATGCACGAGTACTCGTACTACTTGGACGATAAATAGAAACAACAACAAATTATAATTTTTACAAAAAAATCTACATTTACTTTTTTTCAAAACAAAAAAAAAAAAAATAATAATAAGAAAAAAAGTATCTCCAAGTGTGTTTTTTGTTTTTTATTGCACTCGTCGTGGTGGCTGTTTATAGTCGTGCCCGTATACTCGTTTATAGTGTTGAGCCCCCTTTTTGGTTACCAACACACGCGAGCACACACACAAACACCTACATAAATATGTGAAAAAACGCAGTTACACTCACATACTCTATATAAAAAATGTGAATGTATTTTATTTCTAAGGTGAATATGATTTTCGATCCAGAAGAAGAAGATCGAAAACATATGATTTTCGATAAATTTTTGATTTAGAGAAAATTTTCGATAAATTCTTGATTTAAAGAAATTTTCGATAAATTCTTGATTTAGAGAAAATTTTCGATAAATTCTTGATTAAGAGAAAATTTTCGATAAATTCTTGATTTAGAGAAAGTTTTCGATAAATTCTTGATTTAGAGAAAGTTTTCGATAAATTCTTGATTTAGAGAAAATTTTCGATGAAGTCTTGATTTAGAGAAATTTTTCGATAAATTCTTGATTAAGAGAAAATTTTCGATAAATTCTTGATTTAGAGAAAATTTTCGATAAATTCTTGATTTAGAGAAATTTTTCGATAAATTCTTGATTTAGAGAAATTTTTCGATAAATTCTTGATTTAGAGAAAATTTTCGATAAATTCTTGGTTTAGAGAAAATTTTCGATAAATTCTTGGTTTAGAGAAAATTTTCGATAAATTCTTGGTTTAGAGAAAATTTTCGATAAATTCTTGGTTTAGAGAAAATTTTCGATAAATTCTTGATTTAGAGAAATTTTTCGATAAATTCTTGATTTAGAGAAAATTTTCGATAAATTCTTGATTTAGAGAAATTTTTCGATGAATTTTCGATTTAGAGAAATTTTTCGATGAATTTTCGATTTACAGAAATTTTGTGATAAATTCTTGATTTAGAGAAATTTTTCGATAAATTCTTGATTTAGAAAAATTTTTTGATAAATTCTTGATTTAGAGAAAATTTTCGTTAAATTCTTGATTTAGAGAAACTTTTCGATAAATTCTTGAATTAGAGAAATTTTTCGATAAATTTTCGATTTAGAGAAATTTTTCGATAAATTTTCGATTTAGAGAAATTTTTCGATGAATTTTCGATTTAGAGAAATTTTTCGATGAATTTTCGATTTACAGAAATTTTGTGATAAATTCTTGATTTAGAGAAATTATTCGATAAATTCTTGATTTAGAGAAAATTTTCGATAAATTCTTGATTTAGAGGAAATTTTCGATAAATTCTTGATTTAGAAAAAAAATTTCGATAAATTTTTGATTTAGAAAAAAATTTTCGATAAATTCCAGGTTTAGAAACACTTTTCGATAAATTCGATAAATTCTTGATTTAGAAAAAAATTTTCGATAAATTTTTGATTTAGAAAAAAATTTTCGATAAATTCCAGGTTTAGAAACACTTTTCGATAAATTCTTGATTTACAGAAAATCTCCGATAAATTCATGATTTTAAGAAAATTTTCGATAAATCATTAAATTAGAGAGAATTTTTTAAAATTTTCTATTTAGAGAAAATTATCGATAAATTTCCTCTTTAGAATAATTTGTTTGATAAATTTTCTATTAAAAGAAAATTTTTAATAAATTGCCAATTTAGAGAAAAATGTCCATAAATTATCGGTTTAGAAAAAGTTTTCGATTAATTTTCGATAAATTTTTGATTAATAGAAAACTTTCCAATGGATGTAATATTATAGGGTGTTTTAAAATTCGTTGTGTATTTACTTTATTTTTTTTTAAGTTAAATATTTGTCTGGCTTGTGACTTATACGAGATGTCATACGCCATGAGGCCCATATAAAGAAAATCTTTACAATTTTTTTCTCATTTAAATTGTTGTTTTTTTATAGAATTAAAAAAAAATAAATACGTGCTGTTTAACACATACACAACGGTTTATACTTAACATGCACACATGTCATGTGTATGAATAAAATATACTTATTTGTATCTTTCAGATACTTTTTTCCTTCAGACTTTGAAAGATATAATGTCATTTTCTTGTTCTTGCTTAAATGAGTGGAACTAAATTGAGGAATTTGAAATAAATAAAATTGACTTTATTTAAATTATTGACAATAAATCGTTTTGAAAATTATTTGTAGAATCAATTTTTTTTTGTTCGTTTTTTTTAATAAAATTTTATTATAAATTTAATTAAGATAAAAATGCATTTTATTTGTTTACATTTTCGCTTAATAATTTTATTGTATTTTATTTTTTATTGTTTATTTATTTGTTTTATTAAATATTTCTTTTTAATTGTTTGTTTAATTCCTAAAAAAGTTAACCATCAAAGAGGTGAAATCTTCTGTCATGTTTTTTGTTGTTGTTACTTTTTCACAAACCACAAACAGCACACAGTGGTACCAAAACGTTTTTTTTTTTTTTTTTTTTTAACTATTAAATATTTTTTTTACGAAATTTCACAGAAACGTTCTTGTGGTGATTTTTCAATTGATTTGGAAAAAGACATATTTCTAGTGGGTTCTGAAGTAGGGAATGACGATTTTTTTTCGAAATTGCCAAAAATTATTTTATGATTTGAATTTAAAAGAAATTTACATATATATAGCCCCTCTACATGGGAGGCATATTTCTTATAGTTCAAGAGATATTTAGACAAAAGTAAAAGTTTTACCCATTTTTAGGAAGGTTTTTTTTTTTTTTTTTTAAATTTCATTCAATTCAATAAAAATATATATTATTTTGAAATAGAGGTTTTTCAAATCCAGAAAATCATGTCAAATACCACTGACAGTACCTGGTTAAATTCGCCTTGAACTAGTTCCTTCTGGACTATACAATTTCCTACTCAATTCTAAAAGACTTTCTAACGTAAATGCATATAAAGCAAAAAAGGGGAAACAATTCCTCCGCAAGCCCTATCAGAGTTTCTTTAATTTTCAAATTTTTTTCTATTGTTTTTTTTTGGAAAATTCAAAAAAGTCACATTTATTAGCTACCAACTCAAGAAATCTGTTAATGGGTCAAGATTCTTATGACTTCAGGGTGAACAATTTACTGAGAAAAAGGGAATTTTCAAAACAAGTTTTCGTCGGACTGGAATTTTGGATATTTTGTAATGAAAAAGTGGGAATATTTTTATAGAACTACATTAAGGACAACTTTGTCCATATTATATTAAAATTCCATATTAATATCTTAATTCCTGAAGAATTTATTTAATGTAAAATATTAAAAATTTTCTTACAAAAGTTCACCGAATATCAACATTTTTGAATTTTTCACTTTAGTTAAAGAACTTTTTTCCGTACATATTATTATTTTTCCAGAAATTACCTTTTCAACGATACCAAAAACTTATATGAAAAGTTTACATCAACCTTCCAAAAATCTACTAAAACCTTTGGTTCTTCCCCAGAAATTTGCACAATTCCCATGTAAATATGTGCTGCAGGATTCTATGAAATCAATAATACCAACTATAAATATCATTAAGAAAACATCCCAAGAACATCCTTGTGAAATTTCGTAGTTCCAAAGTTCCAAAAAAAGTTTTCGAACCACTGTGCAGCAGACAGTAACAAGAGTTTAAAATAAAAATGATGAAAATAAGTTAATAAGAAAACAAGTGTTTTCTTTTACTTACTCTTCTTCTTCAGTTTCCCCTCCTTCTCTCACCCTCTCTTCTTCTTCTTCTTCTTCTTTTTGTTTTAATGACTTTTTAAAAAATTTGCAACAAAAAGAAATTAATTCTTCTTCTATTTTTCATTTTTTATGTCTTTAATAAATTTAACTTTATTTTTCTTCTTTTCCTTTTAAAACAACAACAGAAACTGCATTTTTTAATTTTATCAAGATAATGAAGTTGTTAATGATGATAATGATGGTTGCATCGAAGAGGTGGAGGAGGAGTTGGGAAATGCAATTGAAAAATAACTTACGCGCATTACCAAACAGAGCATAGAGCGCATTTAAGGTTATCAAAAGAAAATTAAACAGAGAGAGAAAGAGAGAGTAAACAGAAGAAGGTGAATTATAATAAAAAAGACAAGGTTTCATTATTCACTTAATTGGATCTTGAATTTTCAATAAATTCGGAATTTAGAACAAAATTTCAATAAAATCGCTATTTAGAGAAAATTTTCGATAAATTCATAATTTCGAAAAAAATGTAGACAATTTCTAGTTTTGGAAACAATTTTTAGATAAATCACAAATTAGTGAAATTTTATACAAAATTTCTGATAAATTCACGATAAATTCTGATAAATTTCCACAATTTAAGTAAATAATTTTTTAATAAATTTTCGCTTTAGGGAAAATTTTCGAAAACTATAAATAGTCGAATTATTAAAAATTTCCCCAAATATAAGTTGTATCGAAAATTTTCCCAAAAGAAACGATTTATCGAAATTTTTCTCAAAATAAACGATTTATCGAAAATTTTCTCTAAATAAACGATTTATCGAAAATTTTCTCAGAATAAACGATTAATTGAAAATTTTCTCAAAATAAACGATTTATCGAAAATTTTCTCAAAATAAACGATTTATCGAAAATTTTCTCAAAATAAACGATTTATCGAAAATTTTCTCAAAATAAACGATTTATCGAAAATGTTCTCAAAATAAACGATTTATCGAAAATGTTCTCAAAATAAACGATTTATCGAAAATTTTCTCAAAATAAACGATTTATTGAAAATTTTCTCAAAATAAACGATTTATCGAAAATTTTCTCAAAATAAACGTTTTATCGAAAATTTTCTCGAAATAAACGATTTACTGAAAATTTTCTCAAAATAAACGATTTATCGAAAATTTTCTCAAAATAATCGATTTATCGGAAATTTTCTCAAAATAATCGATTTACCGAAAATTTCCTCAAAATAATCGATTTATCGGAAATTTTCTCAAAATTAACGATTAATGGAAAATTTTCTCAAAATAAACGATTTATCGAAAATTTTCTCAAAATAAACGATTTATCGGAAATTTTCTCAAAATAAACGATTTACTGAAAATTTTCTCAAAATAAACGATTTATCGAAAATTTTCTCAAAATAATCGATTTATCGAAAATTTCCTCAAAATAATCGATTTATCGAAAATTTCCTCAAAATAATCGATTTATCGAAAATTTCCTCAAAATAATCGATTTATCGGAAATTTTCTCAAAATTAACGATTAATGGAAAATTTTCTCAAAATTAACGATTAATGGAAAATTTTCTCAAAATAAACGATTTATCGAAAATTTTCTCAAAATAAACGATTTATCGAAAATTTTCTCAAAATAAACGATTTATCGAAAATTTTCTCAAAATAAACGATTTATCGAAAATTTTCTCAAAATAAACGATTTATCGAAAATTTTCTCAAAATAAACGATTTATCGAAAATTTTCTCAAAATAAACGATTTATCGAAAATTTTCTCAAAATAAACGATTTATCGAAAATTTTCTCAAAATAAACGTTTTATCGAAAGTTCTCTCAAAATAAATGATTTATCGAAAATTTTCTTAAAATAAACGACTTATCGAAAATTTTCTCAAAAATCGAAAAGTTTAGAAAACATTTTCTTTAAATTCTCGATTTGGAGAATTTAAATTTAAAGAAAAATTTTAATTAATTTCGGAAATTTTTATAAAAATTAATTTTTACAAAATTTTTTGAATTTCTGCAAACAAATCGCATCACTTAGATCACACGTGATTTAATTGTTTGTTGTTGTTGTTGTCTGACTTTATGATATGAAAAGTTTACTTATTTTCTCTTTCTTAAAGTGTTCAAAGTACAAGGTCACTCACTCATTCATTCATTCCCTGGAATGAAATGAAGACAATTAAATTTATTTAAATTTTTTGATGTTTATTTTTTCATTATTAAAAAAGCAAAACAATTAAAAATGAAGTGCAAATAAAGATCTTTTTACAAAAATAAACTTTTTCTACGGCATTTTCTTCATTTTTTAATGCAAAAATCATCAACAAATGTTTTTTTAATTGTCTTTTTTCTTTACAAGTTCCGTTTCTTTTAGGGTTAATCATCCTCTCACTAACGCTCTCCCAAACTCACATCAACACAAACTACTCTTCTCTTCTGCTCATAAAAACATTAAGAAAAAAACTCCTTAACAGAAAAAAAATTATCTCACAAAATGCATTTTTAACCTCTTGAGAGTATGAGTGTGTGTGAGTGTTGAATTTGACTGTTAAACAAAAACAATTTGGCTGTTAAATATACTGAGAGATTTGCTTTTTTTTTTTTTGCTACAGAGGGAGTTTACAAATTTCAAATCAGAGAGCTAAAAATTGCATTTTGATTGTTTTCTTAATGCATTTGTGTGTTTGTATGTTTTATGTTTAGCATTCTTCACATATGGTTTCTGATAAAAGTTTTTCAGTTGTATTTTGTTTGTTTTTCTTTTATTTTTTTGTTTGTTTTTGTATCTGTTTTCTTTAAAAAACGATTGCACTTTCATTAAAATTAAAACAAAAATATTAGTTTTTTTCTTCTGTGAGTGTGTGTTTCTTTTATTTTTTGTGCTTTTTTCGATTAATTGCCATCATATGATTTTAATATTTACAACAAAAACACATAAATAATGAAAAATACCTAAAATTAGCAGAGTTTTTTAACTGGGGCAAATATTCGACAAAATCTCTCATCTAGCAAATGATGTTTTATAAATTTTTGATGATTTCTCAAATTATAAAAAATTTCGAGAAAATTTTTCGATAAATCGTTTATTTTGAGAAAATTTTCGATAAATCGTTTATTTTGAGAAAATTTTCGATAAATCGTTTATTTTGAGAAAATTTTCGATAAATCGTTTATTTTGAGAAAAATTTTTCGATAAATCGTTTATTTTGAAAATTTTCGATAAATGTTAGCTTAAAATTTTACAACACAACGAAATTATGAAGCAACCAACCAGTTTATCAGATACATTGAAAACTAAAACACTAGAATTTGACTTTTGGAATCGAAGAAGAAAATTAAACACACTCGCACACATACTTACATACATAATAACATTTACATACAGAATTTTGTAAAAAGAAAATATTAAATAATTTATAATTTTAAATCAAAATTTAATAAATTAAAACGAGCAAAAAAGTCAAATCAATCAAAGAAATAAAAAAGAAAAAAATAAATTTAATTAAAACGAAGAAAAAAAACGAAAAAAAAAAAAGAAAGATGAATTTTTTAATTTAAAAATAGAAACAAATAAATAAATTCAATTTAACAAAACGACAACAACAACAATATTGTTCTTAAAATTCTCCCCTCCAACAAAAACAACAAAAGTGACAATAAAAAAAATAATCTTTTTAAAACGTCAAAATCTTTTAAACAAATTTGTTTTTTGTCTTTTGTGAAGAAGAATTGAAAAAAAGTGAAAAAAATTAAATAAAATTGATTTGACTTTATTTTGTCGTATTTTCATTCCGTTTCTGGTTGTTTTCTTCTTCTTCTTCTTTGTTATGTTTTTTGTTAAAAAAATTTAATAAAATTTTGCGATTCTTGTGGAACTCGGAGTGCGTGGACGACGTGTGTGTGTGAATTTTTAGAAAAGCTGAAAAAAATTAAATTTAATAAAAATTTATTGAAATAAATTAAACTGAAATTTTAACAAAGAAAAAGTTTATTTAAGAAAAATTCAGAAAAAAGAAGTGCTCTTTAATAAAATTATTGCGGATTTTAATCACAAATCGCAAATTTATATTATTTTCAAGTAAATTAAATTTTTAATAAAAAAGCAACAACAACAATTGAAAAAAAAATAATTTCATAAAAATTATTTCAAAAAAATCTTCGTTATTCAGAAAAGTGTTTTTTAGTGTTTTAAATTCATTTCACCAGATCCTCGTTTTAAAAAAAGTGCTAAAATAATTTCAGAAAATAAGAAAATTCAAATGATTAAAGTAAATTTATTTTTATCACTCATCAACAACACAACAACAACAAATGTGTTTTTCCAGAATCACAAAAAACATAAAAATTTTCCATTTTTTTAAATTTAATTTTGAAATATTTTTATATTTTTTATCACAAAATTTATTGAAAATTTTCTACGTTTTTTCTTTAGCAGAAAAGAGCATAAAAATAGCAAATACAAAATGTATCCTAAATATTCTAAAATGAATAAATTAATAAATGAACATTTTTCGATAAATAAAGAATTTATCGAAGATTTTGCAATAAAACCGAAAGTTTTCGAATTTTGTTTAATAAACGATATAACGAAAAATGTCTTTAAATAAACGATTTAAAGAAAGTTTTATCTAAATTAACGTTATAATAAGGAGTGAGATCGAAAAATTCTTAAGAAACAAGTATGTTAATAAAAATGAAACCAAGTTTTTTATTTGATTGAAGTAATTATGAAGTAAATTGACAAGAACTCTTGCAGTTAATGTTTTCATAGTGTTTTCTGTCACTTTGCTCGAATAGGTAGTCCATTCCCTCGGGCATTAGCAACATAAAACTTTTGACCGGGAAGTTGTGAAAAACCTTCCTGAACAAATCTTGACATGACTTCAATTTCTCAGTCAATAACTTTTATCAGCGTTCCTATCATAAACTTTTTCAGCCTTGCACCTGGATTTACACTAACTTTTCGTACCAAATAATCCGAGCACTGAGCTAACAACTTACAAAGGCAACTTTTTAAAAGGTTTTAATGAAAAAACATATATTAAGAATATTCGATCTCACTTCTTAAACGTTTTTTGAAAATTTATCGAAAATGTTCTCAAAATATACGATTTATCGAAAATTTTCTCAAAATAATCAAAATCGATTTATCGAAAATTTTCTCAAAATAATCAAAATCGATTTATCGAATATTTTCTCAAAATAAACGATTTATCGAAATTTCTCTAATAAACGATTTATCGAAATTTCTAAATAAACGATTTATCGAAAATTTTCTCTAAATAAACGATTTATCGAAAATTTTCTCTAAATTAGCGATTTATCGAAAATTTTCTCTAAATAAACGATTTATCGAAAATTTTCTCAAAACAAACGATTGATTTATCGAAAATTTTCTCAAAACAAACGATTTATCGAAAATTTTCTCAAAACAAACGATTTATCGAAAATTTTCTCAAAACAAACGATTTATCGAAAATTTCTCAAAATAAACGATTTATCGAAAATTTCCTCAATATAAACGATTTATCGAAAATTTTCACTAAATCGTGAATTTATCGAATTTTTTTCTAAATTGTGATATTATTGAAAAGTTTCACTAAACGATTTATCGCAAAGTTTCTCTTTAAACAAACGATTTAACAAAAAGTTTCTTTAAATAAATCATTTAACGAAAATTTTCTCTAAACACGAGTTTTATTGAACATTTTCCTTACGTATTTTTTTGTATAGAACATTTTCTCCAAATAGTTTTATCGAAAATTTTCTTTAAATAAGCGATTTTTTGCTAATTGAAAAATTTTTGATTTTGAAATTTGAATTTACCGAAAATTTCTATTAATCGAGAATTTATCGATAATTTTCTCTTAATCGTGAATTTAGCAACAATTTTCTCTAAATCTTGAATTTATTAAAAATTAATTGAAAATTGCCATAAATTAAAAATTTATCGTATAAAGTAAATTAAATCGCGAATTTATAAAAAAATCCTCTAAATC
Organism: Cochliomyia hominivorax; assembly: GCA_004302925.2. Taxonomy (NCBI): domain Eukaryota; kingdom Metazoa; phylum Arthropoda; class Insecta; order Diptera; family Calliphoridae; genus Cochliomyia; species Cochliomyia hominivorax. The sequence continues at coordinate 78,900,450 of PYHX02000494.1, read as the reverse complement.
GATAATTTATCATAATTTTCCATAAATAAAAATTAATTTAAAAATTTTTTCATACTTGTGAATTTTTAAAAAAATTCTGCGCTTCGGGATTTTGTCAATAATAAACTCTTTGAATTAAAAAATTATCGGAAGAAAATAATTTGATTTTTCATTAATTTTTCCTATATTTTATCTCCCACTGTATTTCTTTATTTAGGACAAGGTCATAAGTCTATTAATAAAATGAACAACCTTAAACTTTTTTATTAAAAAAAAGAAAAGAAAATAGCAATTTGCTATTTTTATGCTCTCATCTGTATTCACACGTTGTTTTACTTTCATTATATATATATTTTTTGTTTCTATATTATTTTTGATTTTGTCTATTTTTTGTTTTCTTCTTAATTTTTATTTATTATTATTTTTTGTTTTGTTCTTTCTTTTATAGATTTATTCTAGTTTTTTCCGTCAATTAGCTTAAAATCAAATCAAAACCAAACAAAATAAAAAAAAATCACAGTAACCTTCTCCTTTTACTCTCACTTCATCAACACTCTACAACTACAACCATAAAGTATTGCAAAAACAACAAACAAAAATATCAACAACAATCAGTTGTCTAGCACAAGGATTCTTTATTCCTTTTTGTTTTGAAAACATTTGCAACTTCCCCACAACAGCCTCCCTAGAAAAAAAACCATTACCCCTATAGAGCTATGTTGTCTTCCCTACTCCTGCCCCTTCACCCAACCATTCGACAACATTCTCACGACTACTTTTTTCTTAAGTTATATTATGTTGTTTATTATGCTCTTGCTTTTGCTTTATTTTTCTTCTCCTGTTTTATGTTAGATTTTCATTCATTTTTGCAAAAATTCATTTCATTTGTTTCTTGTTTTCTTCTCTTGTTTCTTTAATTGTCAATTTTGTTTTAACTTCTAATTTCGTTACATTCTTTTTTAAACCAAACCATAACCGTCCCCTCTAAATTTTATGGTAAACCCTGTTTCTCTTTACTACACACACCCTCTCTCTTCCATTATTTTTTTTGTTTTTATACGAAAAGATTTCTTAACTTTTTTTCTATTCCCTTACAAACAAACCATCACATATTTGTTTGTGTGTTTGTGTTGTGTTTTGTTTTGAACGTCATCAGCTGTTTTTCTTAAGTTGTTATTGTTTTGCTATGTTATGTATTTTGTTTTTTTTTTTTTTTAACAGTGAAGGGGGGTTTGTTATTGTTTTGTTTAAAGAGCGTTTGAGTGAATTTTACATGAGTATGAATGTGTGTTCAGTTGTATATATGAAAAAGAGCGAGTGTTTGCTTGTGTTTATTATATTTTTCTCTATTTTATATTTATTTCATTTAAAAATACGAAAAACTTTAGATTTTTCTCTTTGTTTTTTTTTCTATTTCATGTGTTGTTTTTGTTTTTTTGTATAGAAATAATTTTTGTAGGTGTTTTTTGTGTTTCGCGTGTATTTTTTCAAGAAAAAAAAATTATTTAATTTATGGAAAACAAAGTTTATTAGACAAGAAAATATAGAAAAAAAAACAGGAATTTTTTGTTATTGTTGCAAATAAATTATTTAAGTTGTTTTCTTTTTTACAAAAACACACATTTTATTAAAACATTTTTACGTTTTTTTGGTCTGTTTTGGAATTTGCGTAATAAAAAATTTTACATGGGATTTTTTTTGACAAAAAGAAATTAAATGGATTTTAAATAGGAAAATCCAGTGACACATTGACAAAAATAAAATTTCCTTTTAAAAAAAATTTTTAATAAAAAATTTTAATAAAATTTAATAATAAAAAAAATTAATAAAATTTTCATTTAGAGGAAATTTTTTTATTAAATTTCCTAAAAAAAGAAAATTTAAAAAAAATTTTCTTTTTAAAAGAAATTTTAAGTAAAATTTCCTTTTAGAGGAAATATTCAATAAAATTTTCTTTTACATGCAATGTTCAATTTCCGAAATATCGAAAATTTTCTCAAAATAAACGATTTATCGAAAATTTTCTCAAAATAAACGATTTATCGAAAATTTTCTCAAAATAAACGATTCATCGAAAATTTTCTCAAAATAAACGATTTATCGAAAATTTTCTCTAAATAAACGATTTATCGAAAATTTGCTCTAAATAAACGATTTATCAAAAATTTTCTCTAAATAAACGATTTATCGAAAATTTTCTCTAAATAAACGATTTATCGAAAATTTTCTCTAAATAAACGATTTATCGAAAATTTTCTCTAAATAAACGATTTATCGAAAATTTTCTCTAAATAAACGATTTATCGAAAATTTTCTCTAAATAAACGATTTATCGAAAATTTTCTCTAAATAAACGATTTATTGAAAATTTTCTCTAAATAAACGATTTATCGAAAATTTTCTCTAAATAAACGATTTATCGAAAATTTTCTCTAAATAAACGATTTATCGAAAATTTTCTCTAAATAAACGATTTATCGAAAATTTTCTCTAAATAAACGATTTATCGAAAATTTTCTCTAAATAAACGATTTATCGAAAATTTTCTCTAAATAAACGATTTATCGAAAATTTTCTCTAAATAAACGATTTATCGAAAATTTTCTCTAAATAAACGATTTATCGAAAATTTTCTCTAAATAAACGATTTATCGAAAATTTTCTCTAAATAAACGATTTATCGAAAATTTTCTCTAAATAAACGATTTATCGAAAATTTTCTCTAAATAAACGATTTATCGAAAATTTGCTCTAAATAAACGATTTATCGAAATTATCGTTTTTATAAATCTTTTCTAATAAAAAATTATTGAAAGTTTTCTCTAAAAAATTATTTAAAAAAATATCGAAAATTTTCTTAATTTAAAAATTTATCAATAAATTTTCCCTAAATCTTTATCAAAACTTTATCCACAATTTTCTGTAATTCGATAATTTATAAAATGTTATCTCTAAATCGATTATTTATGGGAAAATTTCTCTAAATCTGGAATTTTTTAAGAAAATTCTGAAAATTTTCTATAAATCGATAAATTTTAGAAAATAAATACGATTTTGTTTTATAAGAGATTCAATAACTTCTTTTACAGTCATTTTGGAAAAAATATTTTTTTGAATTATGTTAAAAATTCATAATTATTATTTTTGTTTTTTTTTTTTGTTTTATTTTCCTTAAGTTTTTACTTAATTATTTATTTTTTAATTGTTTAATATTCAAAATACACAAATTTATTTCATTTAACGGATTTCAATTCAAAATAAAATATTCAAAAAATACAGGAAATTAATCACGATTTTAAAATCCTGTTAATTTACATACGATCAACGGTGAGAGAGAGGGAGAGTGGGAGAGAGTGAGGAAGTCAGAAAAATACGTTTAATTGTGATTCATTACTAAAACGTTTTGAAGTTTAAAAAATTTCCATAATTTTGAAATAAATTTTGTAATTAAAATTTATTATTTTTATTTCAATTAAAAAAAGATTTATATATATTATATATATATATATATTTAGGATATTTCATATAATTTGAAATCTGAATGATTTTTTCTAACCTTGAAATATTTCTTTCCAATAATTTCTTAATTTAAACTTAATAATACCAATAATAAGAATTAAAATCATGTATATAAATCATTTTTTTAATTTTATTTATTTTATTTAATTTTTTTCAGTCATAAATCGATTACGCAGTCCCCAGACTTTTTTAAAAATTAAAGCACGCTTCTTCATTTTATACCCTACACCATCACAAGTGGCGAAGGGGGTATATTAACTTTGTCATTCCCTCTGTCACGTTAAAAAGGAATCATTTCAGACTGCATAATGTATATATATATATTCTCTCATCAAATCAAAATCTAAGTCGATTTATCTCTGTATGTCCGTCTGTGTGTCTGTAGTTGGCACATTCACATTCTCAATATTTAACAGAGAATAATGTAATTTGGTCTGAGTATTTGTTATAATTCTGAGAAGTTTCGGTTCGTTTTAGTATATTTAAAGATATAGACCGATATCTGAGGCAACCTAAAAATATAACTAATTTTATAACTCATTAAGTGTCCCCGCGTTAAGACATTTCAGGCAAAATGTTATATTGTATACGTTTGAGTTTGTATATGTAATTATGTATGAACGTACACTGCGTATGTAAGAAATATAAACTATTTTTTTTCACATGTATCTGTGATGGATGGAGGGTATTGAAGAATCGGTATATATTAAATATATTGCATTCTTATTTGTTCTGTTCTCTCTTTCTCTTATAATTCGATCCAAACAAACAAAAGACAATAAAATTTAATTTATTTATTTATTTTTTTCTACAAATTTTTATTTTTTTCTCGTTTCGCCTAAAATTAATAATTTTTATACCCAGACATCTGAATACGGTAACAGAGTATCGGAATACGGGTATATCAGCTGTATATTTAAGCGTCATTTCAGTCATCTGTCCGTCGTCATCAGTAGCTGTGCAAAATTAGATTTATATGAATGATATTTATGTTGGTGTGTGTGTGTGAGTGAGTGTTTGTATATTTGATCTTGCACAACAACAGCAGCAAAAAATATTCAAATATTTAAATAAATTTTATTATAAATTAAAACTCATCACAATTTTTCGTTGTTGTCAGACGATTTGCATAAAACGTTATAAATACCTACACTCACACACATATATACACACACATACGCCAAATGTAATCAACAACAAATCAACCGCAATTGGCCACAAAATATTCTGGCTCTCTTCCGCTCTTCCTCCTCCTTTGAAAACTTGTATGCAAAAGAACGTGTGTGTTTAGCTGACAATTATGAAAAATTTTCAAAATAAATCAGTTCTGAAAAAGAATTTAATAAAACTTAAAAAAAATTCCAAAAAAAAAAAATGAAATTTATCGAAAATTTCCTAAAAAAGGAAATTTTGGAAAATTACCAAAAAAAGGAAATTTTGAAAATTTTGCCAAAAAAAAGGAAATTTTGAAAAATTTGTCAAAAAAAGGAAATTTTGAAAAATTTACAAAAAAAAAGCAATTTTAAAAAATTACCCAAGAAAAGGAAATTTTGAAAAATAACCCAAGAAAAGGAAATTTTGAAAAATTACCCAAGAAAAGGAAATTTTGGAAAATTTTCTTAAAAAATAAAATTTATGAAAAATTTCCTTAAAAAGGGAAATTTATGGAAAATTTCCTTAAAAAGGGAAATTTATGGAAAATTTCCTTAAAAAGGGAAATTTATAGAAAATTTCCTTAAAAAGGGAAATTTATGGAAAATTTCCTCAAAAAGGGAAATTTTGTGGAAATTTTATTAAAAAGGGAAATTTATGGAAAATTTCCTTTAAAAGGGAAATTTATGGAAAATTTCCTTAAAAAGAAAAATTTCCTTAAAAAGTGAAATTTATGAAAAATTTTCTATAAAAAGGAAATTTATTGAAAGTTTTCTATAAAAAAGGAATTTATGGAAAATGTTCTATAAAAAGGAAATTTATGGAAAATGTTCTATAAAAAGGAAATTTGTGGAAAATGTTCTATAAAAAGGAAATTTATGGAAAATTTTCTATAAAAAGGAAATTTATGGAAAATTTTCTTAAAAAGAGAAATTTAAGGGAAGTTTTCCTAAAAAGGAAAAATTTATGGAAATTTTTCTTAAAAAGGGAAATTTATGGAAAATTTTCTTAAAAAGGGAAATTTATGGAAAATTTTATTAAAAAGGAAAATTTATGGAAAATGAAAAATTTTCTATAAAAAGAAAACTTATGGAACATGTTCTATAAAGAAAATTTCGTGAAAATTTTCCATAAAAAGAAAATTTCCTGAAAATTTCCCATAAAAAGAAAATTTCTTGAAAATTTCCCATAAAAAGAAAATTTCTTGAAAATTTCCCATATTTTTTTTTTGAAAATTACCCATAAAGAGGAAATTTCTTCAAAATTTCGTTTTTTTTTTTTTTTTTGAAAATTTCCTATAAAATTTTTTTTGGAAAATTTCCTATAAATTTTTTTTTTTTTGAAAATTTCCCATAAAGAGGAAATTACTAAAAAAATTCCTATAAAAACAAAATTTATTTAAAATTTTCTATAAAAACAAAATTTAAAGAACATTTTTTTTATAAAAAGAAAATTTATTTAAAATTTTCTAAAAACAAAATTTCTTGAAAAAGAAAATTTTCTGTAAAAACAATATTTTATGTAAAAGAAAATTTATTGAAAAATAAAATGTTATTGAAAATTTCCTATAAAATGAAATTTTATTTAAAATTTCTTATAAAAGTAATATTATTTTCAAAAATTTCCTATAAAAACAAAATTCATTGAAAATTTTCTATAAAACAAAAATTTATTGAAAATTTCCTATAAAATGAAATTTTATTTAAATTTTTCTACAAAATTAAAATTAATGAAAATTTTTCTATTTTCTGTAAAAAGGAAATTTATGAAATATTTCCCGTATATCATCAGACAATAGTTTGGGATAAAGTTTAGAATACTGTGTCGACTGCAGTTTGGGCAAAAATTTCGACTATAATCTGCACTAGAGTTCAGACTGCAGTCTGGGCTAGAGTAAAGTAATAGTCTTGACTAAACTTTAGATTTTGATGGTTGTTTGGACTAAAGTATAGACTATAGTCTGATATTTACATTAGTTAATCATGTTACTAGAATAAAGACTATAGTCTGGACTAGATTTTGGACTATAATCTGATCAAGACTGTAATGCACAATGTGGACTAGAATATAGGGTAGATAAGAGTTTAGATAAGAGTTTAGACTATAGTCTGGTCAAGAGTTAAGATTATTATTTTGACTAGAGTTCACATTATAGTATAGATTAGACACTATAGTCTGGTTCTGGAGTTTAGGCTAAAGTCTAAAAAGATTTAATTATTTTAAAGATTTAAATTTTTTAAAGAACTGAAAATATTTTATGCGAATAAAAATCTTCATTTAATTTTTTTATTATTTTTATTTTTAATAAAGTAAATTTTGTTAAAAAAATCATGTTTATTTGTGTGTTGGTTGGTACTTGAGAGAGTATTTATGACTTGACGAGAGTTCAATGCCACTTAAAAATAATAATAATAATAAAAAAAGTAATGAAATACATCAATAAACTGAAGATGGATGGATGAATGGTTGAGTTGGATCGATGTGAACTGAATGCGTACAATGACGACCATATAGAGACTATAAGCATACATTCACATAAACATACTTACGTAGTTGATATGACTTTTTGTTTAATTAAATTCAATTTTATTTTATTCTTTTCTTATGATCAATAAATAAAAGAACTTTTATTTTCTTAATTTCAATTACATTTTTATTTGTTTAATAATAAAATAGCAAAAAATTATAGTCAAGGTTGTAATAAGATGTTAATAGTTTAAACTAGTCTTTGTTACAATTCTGACTGTAGTCTAAACTCTACTCCAGACTATAGTCTAAACTCTAGTTCAGACTGTAGTCTAAACTCTAGTTCAGACTGTAGTCTAAACTCTAGTTCAGACTGTAGTCTAAACTCTAGTCCAGACTATAGTCTAAACTCTAGTCCAGACTATAGTCTAAACTCTAGTCCAGACTATAGTCTAAACTCTAGTCCAGACTATAGTCCAAACTCTAGTCCAGACTATAGTCTAAACTCTAGTCCAGACTATAGTCTAAACTCTAGTCCAGACTATAGTCTTAACTCTAGTCCAGACTTTAGTCTTAACTCTAGTCCAGACTTTAGTCTAAACTCTAGTCCAGACTATAGTCTAAATTCTAGTCCAGACTATAGTCTAAACTCTAGTCCAGACTATAGTCTAAACTCTAGTCCAGACTATAGTCTAAACTCTAGTCCAGACTATAGTCTAAACTCTAGTCCAGACTATAGTCTAAACTCTAGTCCAGACTATAGTCTAAACTCTAGTCCAGACTATAGTCTAAACTCTAGTCCAGGCTATAGTCTAAACTCTAGTCCAGACTATAGTCTAAACTCTAGTCCAGACTATAGTCTAAACTCTAGTCCAGACTATAGTCTAAACTCTAGTCCAGACTATAGTCTAAACTCTAGTCCAGACTATAGTCTAAACTCTAGTCCAGACTATAGTCTAAACTCTAGTCCAGACTATAGTCCAAACTCTAGTCCAGACTATAGTCTAAACTCTAGTCCAGACTATAGTCCAAACTCTAGTCCAGACTATAGTCTAAACTCTAGTCCAGACTATAGTCTAAACTCCAGACTATAGTCTTAACTCTAGTCCAGACTTTAGTCTTAACTCTAGTCCAGACTTTAGTCTAAACTCTAGTCCAGACTATAGTCTAAACTCTAGTCCAGACTATAGTCTAAACTCTAGTCCAGACTATAGTCTAAACTCTAGTCCAGACTATAGTCTAAACTCTAGTCCAGACTATAGTCTAAACTCTAGTCCAGACTATAGTCTAAACTCTAGTCCAGACTATAGTCTAAACTCTAGTCCAGACTATAGTCTAAACTCTAGTCCAGACTATAGTCTAAACTCTAGTCCAGACTATAGTCTAAACTCTAGTCCAGACTATAGTCTAAACTCTAGTCCAGACTATAGTCTAAACTCTAGTCCAGACTATAGTCTAAACTCTAGTCCAGACTATAGTCTAAACTCTAGTCCAGACTATAGTCTAAACTCTAGTCCAGACTATAGTCTAAACTCTAGTCCAGACTATAGTCTAAACTCTAGTCCAGACTATAGTCTAAACTCTAGTCCAGACTATAGTCTAAACTCTAGTCCAGACTAGACTATAGTCTAAACTCTAGTCCAGACTATAGTCTAAACTCTAGTCCAGACTATAGTCTAAACTCTAGTCCAGACTATAGTCTAAACTCTAGTCCAGACTATAGTCTAAACTCTAGTCCAGACTATAGTCTAAACTCTAGTCCAGACTATAGTCTAAACTCTAGTCCAGACTATAGTCTAAACTCTAGTCCAGACTATAGTCTAAACTCTAGTCCAGACTATAGTCTAAACTCTAGTCCAGACTATAGTCTAAACTCTAGTCCAGACTATAGTCTAAACTCTAGTCCAGACTATAGTCTAAACTCTAGTCCAGACTATAGTCTAAACTCTAGTCCAGACTATAGTCTAAACTCTAGTCCAGACTATAGTCTAAACTCTAGTCCAGACTATAGTCTAAACTCTAGTCCAGACTATAGTCTAAACTCTAGTCCAGACTATAGTCTAAACTCTAGTCCAGACTATAGTCTAAACTCTAGTCCAGACTATAGTCTAAACTCTAGTCCAGACTATAGTCTAAACTCTAGTCCAGACTATAGTCTAAACTCTAGTCCAGACTATAGTCTAAACTCTAGTCCAGACTATAGTCTAAACTCTAGTCCAGACTATAGTCTAAACTCTAGTCCAGACTATAGTCTAAACTCTAGTCCAGACTATAGTCTAAACTCTAGTCCAGACTATAGTCTAAACTCTAGTCCAGACTATAGTCTAAACTCTAGTCCAGACTATAGTCTAAACTCTAGTCCAGACTATAGTCTAAACTCTAGTCCAGACTATAGTCTAAACTCTAGTCCAGACTATAGTCTAAACTCTAGTCCAGACTATAGTCTAAACTCTAGTCCAGACTATAGTCTAAACTCTAGTCCAGACTATAGTCTAAACTCTAGTCCAGACTATAGTCTAAACTCTAGTCCAGACTATAGTCTAAACTCTAGTCCAGACTATAGTCTAAACTCTAGTCCAGACTATAGTCTAAACTCTAGTCCAGGCTATAGTCTAAACTCTAGTCCAGACTATAGTCTAAACTCTAGTCCAGACTATAGTCTAAACTCCAATCCTTACAGTTGTCTAGACTATTTTCCAGACTAAAGTATAAACTAATTTTCAGATTAAAGTCCTGACAAGATTTCAATTTAAAGATTTATATGCAGTTTGTTTCCATTATGCGCTGTTAGTTTAGTCCAAAGAGCAGAATATTGTCTCGCCAGCAGTTAAAATAAATAATTTAAAAAAGTAATCAAAAATTGCTTAATTCCAATTGTTTTTTTTTATTAGTTTAAAATCAGTTTCCTTTGTTCTTTGTTTTGAAAATTTCGAACTCCAAATGTCGCCATTATTTTTTTATGATTTTTTAATTTCAGCGACAACAAAGGAAAACTCTTTTGTTTCCTTTTCTCATCAACTAATAAAGACTCCTTTTAATATCCTTTTTTTCACTTCATTTCCTTTAAAGTTTTAATGCATAAAATGCTGCATTTCACCAAACAAAGAGATCTCATTCCACCCCAAACTTCTCTCTGTTCTTGAGATTTTTATCACAAAGAAAGAAAGAATTTTCTAGTTCGTTGGTCATAACACATCAGGAGAAGTTAAAATACTCCTTAAAACTTAATCAGGATTCAATTTAGATTTAGAATTTTCTCTTTTTTAATTTTTTATATTTTTTTAAGTTTTCACTTTTTTTCGCTTTTGTTTTTGTTTTTGTTTTTTTAACTGACTGACAAAACTTTTCAAGTTCATATTTTTTATTTTAAGTTAAGAGAACAATAAAAATGATTCAAGGAGTTAAGAAAACGTCTAGTCTGACTGGCGTCATTTTCAACATTATACGTGTGTGTGTGTTTGTTTATTTTTATTATTATTACAGAATGACAAATAAATTAAAATCTGGGTAATGGAGAGAGAGAGTGAGAGAGTAAATGAATTATTGTCTACAAATGACGTTTAAGTTGATGCTTATGATTTTAGATAATTTTTTTTTCTTTCACAAATTAAAGTTGATTTTGTTTTAAAACTATTAAATCATTTTTAGATCTAATTAGTTCCCTGTCAAAGTCCTCTTTCACTTAGTTGTAATTTCATTATGAAAATCCACAATTTTCTTCCTTTTTTATGACTTCCTTTTTCATTATTATTATTTTGTTTTAATATCCCTCATTATCACCATAATTTGTATCAATTAACTTCTAAGATTTTTTCATTAATAATTAATTTAATGTTTTATAAGGATTCATTCATCAAGTATTTTTCCCATAAACGTTTTTATTAGTATAAATAATTATATTATTAATTAATTGTTTAGTTATTCACTTTTTCCTTTTTTCAAAAAAATTAGTCATTTTAATTTTTAAGGATTCAAATTCAAACATTCCAAATGCGTCATTTACAGTTATTTAGTTGTAAATATGGATTTAAATAGCAAACAAATCAAACTACATTTCACTTTCATAGTTTTAGACCGTAGTTCCAAACTATAGTTCAACTTAAGTAAACTTTTTAATACAGACTTAAGACTTAATTATAGTTTACATTATAATTCACACTATAGTCCACCATATAGTGCAGACTTTAATCCAGATTTTAGTCTACAGTAAAGTCCTGCACACTAGTTCAGACTATAGATAAAATTTTAGTCTAGATTATACTCTGAATGTAATCAAAATAATACCCCGAACTGGAGTCTTAACAATATTCAAGAATATAGTCTAAACTGTAGTCTATAGCTTAACTCTAATCCAGACTATAGTCTAAATCAATTGCCTAAAGACCAGTCCAGCCAATAGATTATTCTATTGTCCAGACTGTAGTCTAAACTCTAGTTCAGACTGTAGTCTAAATTCTAGTTCAGACTGTAGTCTAAACTCTAGTTCAGACTGTAGTCTAAACTCTATTTCAGACTGTAGTCTAAACTCTAGTTCAGACTGTAGTCTAAATTCTAGCTCAGACTGTAGTCTAAACTCTAATTCAGACTGTAGTCTAAACTCTAATTCAGACTGTAGTCTAAACTCTAGTTCAGAATGTAGTCTAAACTCTAGTTCAGACTGTAGTCTAAACTCTAGTTCAAACTGTAGTCTAAACTCTAGTTCAGACCGTAGTCTAAGCTCTAGTTCAGACTGTAGTCTAAACTCTAGTTCAGACTGTAGTCTAAACTCTAGTTCAGACTGTAGTCTAAACTCTAGTTCAGACTGTAGTCTAAACTCTAGTTCAGACTGTAGTCTAAACTCTAGTTCAGACTGTAGTCTAAACTCTAGTTCAGACTGTAGTCTAAACTCTAGTTCAGACTGTAGTCTAAACTCTAGTTCAGACTGTAGTCTAAACTCTAGTTCAGACTGTAGTCTAAACTCTAGTTCAGACTGTAGTCTAAACTCTAGTTCAGACTGTAGTCTAAACTCTAGTTCAGACTGTAGTCTAAACTCTAGTTCAGACTGTAGTCTAAACTCTAGTTCAGACTGTAGTCTAAACTCTAGTTCAGACTGTAGTCTAAACTCTAGTTCAGACTGTAGTCTAAATTCTAGTTCAGACTGTAGTCTAAACTCTAGTTCAGACTGTAGTCTAAACTCTATTTCAGACTGTAGTCTAAACTCTAGTTCAGACTGTAGTCTAAATTCTAGCTCAGACTGTAGTCTAAACTCTAATTCAGACTGTAGTCTAAATTCTAGCTCAGACTGTAGTCTAAACTCTAATTCAGACTGTAGTCTAAACTCTAGTTCAGACTGTAGTCTAAAATCTAGTTCAGACTGTAGTCTAAACTCTAGTTCAGACTGTAGTCTAAACTCTAGTTCAGACTGTAGTCTAAATTCTAGTTCAGACTCTAGTCTAGACTATAGTGCAGAGACTATAGATTATAGTATTGTCCGAAGTTTGTTTTGATTTTACGTCTGAAGTTTAGACAGTTTAGATAGTTCAACCTATAAACTTTGGAGTAGACTATTGTCTTATCAGCTGTTAAATAGTTCAGATTATAGACCAGACTGTAATCTATAATATAGTCCATACTACAGACCAGACTATACTCCCCACCACAGTGCATACTTTAGTCCGGACTTTAATCTATACAGTACCTAACACAGACTAACACAGACTACAGTGAAGACTATAGAGTAGTTTATATCCCTGATTTTAGTCCAGACCACTTTGAAGACTAGAGATCAGAATTTAGTCTAAACTATAATGAAGACAATAGACCAAAATTAAGCTAAAACTATCGTGAGGACAGTAAACAAATCTTTTGAAATACTTAAGTCCAGAATAAAAAAAAAAATAATACTTTAGTGATGGCTATAGATCAGACATTAGTAAAGACTATACTGAAGATTATAGTCCAGACATTAGGACAGATTACATTCAAGAATGTAAACCAGACTTTAGACCAGACTACAGTCAGAACTATTTAATTGTCTTTAGTACAAACTATATTCAAGAACTTAAGACCGATAAAAGTCTGTTGTACAAAATAGACTTTTAATTAATCTTTACCTTCAATGTAGCCTTCGGACTTCAAATTAGGCTATACTCTCTCAAATATAGTTTTGAATATAAACTTAATTATAATTCACTCTACAATCTCTCCTAGAGTTCAGTCTATATATTCTCTTTTGACACTCCATATTGAAGCATATTCCAGATCTGAACCCAGACCACAATCATTTTTCAATTATTCATTCCATTTAAAAAAAATTAATATATTTTTGTAGATTTAAACTCTTAAAAAAAGATTACAACAACAAAATTAAATAATTAATTAAATGATTCAATAAATTCCATTTGAAAAAAAAAACGATAAATTTTGAAAATTTTCCTCAAAACTTAAACGATTTTCACCAAAAAAAAGTATTGAAAAAAACATTTTCTTTGAAATAAAATTTTAAATGTTTATACAAGATAATTCCAATTACGAAAATAGTGGTGGTGGCAGCGGAGGAGGAGGTAGTGTTGTAGGTAGTGGAACAGCAGCAACAGCTAGTTCAGGCTCAATTAATGAAAGTATTGGTAGCATAAATATAATGTCAGGAGCCGTTGGAACAGCAGGCGATAGTGGTGTGGCAAATCATGTTGAAGCTCTTAGTGTGGGTGACAGCAGTTTAAGTACCACCGGTAGTGAAGAAGCTGGTAGTCAAGAATTAATATTTCCTATAAGATCACCACGCCATCAATCACAACAACAACAGCAGCAACAACAACATAATACTTCGAATACACGAGAGAATAATAATAATGCGAATTCAACAAAAAGATCATTTAATTTAAATCTCAGCTTTAGCAACAATAACAACCGTAAACTATTAAGTGTGGTAGGAGGTGGTGGTGGTGGTGGTGGTGTTGGTGTTGGTGGTATGGGTAGTGGTACTGTTGGTGCTTTAAGTGGTTGTGTTAGTACAGCTCAATCATTTTGGAGTTCGGTAGCTTCAAATGTCTCAGCCAATTCAACAAATTCAGCATGCTCTTCTTCATCATCTTCCTCCTCCTCTTCTTCGTCAATAACATCGGCCTCACCCTCAGCTTTAGCTTCTTCTTCGACATTATCATCAGATGTTAGTAATGGTTTGGGTGTTGGTGTTACAACTTTAGGTGGTGTTGGTGGGACAAGCTCTACTGGTGGTAGTGGTGGTGGCTGTGGTCCGGGAGTTGTACAACGTGTTTTCATAAATACAAAACCTAAAAATAAAACTGAATTAATTTTAGCCACTGGACCCAGTACAAGTGCGAACATCATTTCTACGGGTAATAATATTTTAAATATTGCCGAACGCAATAATAAAACACACGCTTATAAAATGGATGTGGACTCATCTGACGAAAATGGACCTGTAAATATTTATAATTGTTTATAACTCTAATTATTTTCTTTGATTTTAGAGAAACAAAATAGAAAAATAACATTTTAAACGCTTAAAAAATCCATCACATCAGCATTCATTCTCTCTATTTTTATACCCTCCACCACCACAAGTGGTGAAGAGGATCTATACATTAACTGTGTCATTCAGTGTGTGTTACACTAAGAAGGAGACGTCCAAGAATTCAAAATTAAAATCTAAGTCAATTTAATTATGTCCGTCTATTTGATGTTGGCACACTTACATGCCCAATAATTGACAGAACAGAAGGAAATTTGCTCTGAGCATTTGTTATTGTCCTGAGAAGATTTCTATTTAAAATCAGCAAAATTGGTTCAGTATATTAAAAGATATAGGCAGCTATCTGATGCAACCTTTAAGTTTAAGCGAAGACCTTTCGTTAAGTGTATATGTACGTACACTGCGTTAGTACGTACAGTGCGTACGTACGTACAGTGTGTACGAATGTACAGATCGTATGAACGATATATAATGTATTTATTTCACACGCATTCCTGGTGGAGGGTATTAAAGATTCGGCATAGCCGAATATAGTATTCTTACTTGTTTTGTCGTCATTTCGTCATATTGATTAAAATTTCGTAAACAAATTTAAAAAATAAATTTACAGAAAAATATTGAAATTTAAAAAAATATTGAAAATTTTGAATTCAAAACATTAAATTTTATTATTTCATTAATATTGGAAATTCTCTCTAAGGAAAAATTTGGGAATTTTATTCGAATTTTGATCATTTTCATTTGTTTTAATTTTCATTATATTTTCACTTTGAATTAATTTTTTTCACACTCGTTTTTTTCATTTCACTTTCTTCAATAATTTCACCACACAAGTTTTCGTTTAAACTCAATTAAAATATTTTATTATTTTTCTTTTAGTTATTTTTAATAGAATCAATTAATTTTTATAATAAAATTTTTAATTAATATTTTTAAATTATTAATTTTCTTCCAGCAAACATTCCTCAATACAAACGATAATGATGATGAACTTATTAAACAACTGCCAAAGGAAATACTATTACGTATATTCTCATATTTGGATGTGGTTTCATTATGCAGATGTGCACAAGTGAGTTCTGAATTTAACTGAAATCAACAGTTCAGATCAATTAAATTTTATCTATATTTTCTTCCAAAATTTCCGTTAACAGGTCTCTAAATATTGGAATATCTTAGCTTTAGATGGATCCTGCTGGCAGAAAGTCAATTTATTTGATTTTCAACGTGATATTGAGGTGAGATTTTTTGCTGGAAACAAATATTGAAATTTATATAATTATTACTGATATTTGTTTTTTCTGAAACAGGGTCCCGTCATAGAAAATATATCCCAACGTTGTGGAGGATTTTTAAAATTTCTTTCCCTACGAGGTTGCAAATCTGTGGGAGATCAATCAATACGGTAAGAAAAACTCTTTTAAATCTTAAAACTTTTTCTATAGAAAAGTTATCGATAACTTTACTATTCTATAGAATAGTTATCGATAACTTTACTATTCTATAGAATAGTTATCGATAACTTTACTATTCTATAGAATAGTTATCGATAACTTTACTATTCTATAGAATAGTTATCGATAACTTTACTATTCTATAGAATAGTTATCGATAACTTTACTATTCTATAGAATAGTTATCGATAACTTTACTATTCTATAGAATAGTTATCGATAACTTTACTATTCTATAGAATAGTTATCGATAACTTTACTATTCTATAGAATAGTTATCGATAACTTTACTATTCTATAGAATAGTTATCGATAACTTTACTATTCTATAGAATAGTTATCGATAACTTTACTATTCTATAGAATAGTTATCGATAACTTTACTATTCTATAGAATAGTTATCGATAACTTTACTATTCTATAGAATAGTTATCGATAACTTTACTATTCTATAGAATAGTTATCGATAACTTTACTATTCTATAGAATAGTTATCGATAACTTTACTATTCTATAGAATAGTTATCGATAACTTTACTATTCTATAGAATAGTTATCGATAACTTTACTATTCTATAGAATAGTTATCGATAACTTTACTATTCTATAGAATAGTTATCGATAACTTTACTATTCTATAGAATAGTTATCGATAACTTTATTATTCTATAGAATAGTTATCGATAACTTTACTATTCTATAGAATAGTTATCGATAACTTTACTATTCTATAGAATAGTTATCGATAACTTTACTATTCTATAGAATAGTTATCGATAACTTTACTATTCTATAGAATAGTTATCGATAACTTTACTATTCTATAGAATAGTTATCGATAACTTTACTATTCTATAGAATAGTTATCGATAACTTTACTATTCTATAGAATAGTTATCGATAACTTTACTATTCTATAGAATAGTTATCGATAACTTTACTATTCTATAGAATAGTTATCGATAACTTTACTATTCTATAGAATAGTTATCGATAACTTTACTATTCTATAGAAAAGAGTTCGATAACTTTAATTTTCAAGAAATGTATACAAATAAATAAAAAAAATTGTTCATCTTTTTAATTTAATTTTGATTTTCTATGAAAAGTTAGATTTTCCATTTTGTGGTATATTATCGATAACTCTTTTTATCCTATAGAAAAAGTTTCGATTACTTTTATTCCTTAAAGATTGCAACTTTAATATTTTATGCAAAATCGATTGAAATTAAAAAAACATTTTTATAAAAAAAACATTTCGATAACTTATTTCTTTTTTAATTTCGATAACTTACTTTCATCTTATTTATATTAAATTTTATTTTTATTTATTTATTTTTGTTTCTTTTTTCTTTTTTTTGATTACAGAACTTTAGCCAACCACTGCCACAACATAGAACAGTTGGATTTATCTGAATGTAATAAGATAACTGATATATCGACCGAATCGATAAGTCTCCATTGTTCAAAATTAGCCTCCATTAATTTAGAATCATGTTCTAATATAACCGATAATAGTTTAAAATATATTTCGGATGGTTGTCCGGTAAGTTTCTCTTATTTTCTTAAATTTTATTACATTTAATTATAATCATCATAATTAAGTTGAGTTAATAATTAAATAATTTTGTTATAAATAAAAATAAATTGTCATTCATTCATTCATTCACTCATATAATTATCATTGATTTTTTTAATTCTTATTCTACACTTTTTATTATATTAAATACAAAATTTACATTGCACAGTGGCCCCGAAACGGTTTTTTTCTTTTTTTTTTTTTTTAAATCTGTAACTTTCGGAACTATTGAATATTTTTTAATGGAATTTCGCATGAACATTCTTAAGGTGTTTTTCAATTGATTTGCAGAAGGGCATGTTTCTAGTGGGTCCTGGGGTCGAAAAGTGGATCTCCAAAATTTGTCAACTCGGCTTTGACGATTTTTTAAAAAATCGTCACCAAAATTTTATTTATGATTTTATTGAAAATATATTTTACATACGTATAGTCCTTATGATTCCCTACAAAAAATGTCTTTACATATGTGAAATATCTCTTATAGTTAAAGAGATATTCAGAACAAAGTAAAATTTTGAGCCAAGTTTGGACAGGTTTTTTTCAGTTGTTTGAACTTGGAGGGCTTTATCCGGTAAAAAAAAAAATAAAATATTCTAAAATATTGTCAGGATCCTGTGCAAAATTCTAAACAATTTTTGTGCAAGAACCATGTACCTATGTGGATTCAATAAAAATATATATAAATATTATTTTGAAATAGAAATTTAAAAATGATATTTTTTTCAAAAAAGGTGGTAACATTTTTTCACATTAAAATCAACTATTTCCTTCTGGACTATATATTTATTTAATCGATTCGGAAAGAATTTTAAATGTAAATGCATATAAGGCAAATCCAAGGACATTAGGGGAAACAATTTCCTCACTAGCCCTATCAAAATTTCGTTAATTTTTAAACAAATTTTCTTTAGCTTTTCGAGGAACAAAAAAATGTCAAAGCTAGAATTGGCAAAAAAGAAGTACCGAGATTATATAGATACATTAATTAACTATCCATCCATCCAAGAGATCTGTAATGGGCCAAAAATCTTATAACGTTAGGGTGAGCAATTTACTAAAAAGAGGGAATTTTTTAAATAAGTTTGTACCAGATTGGAATTTTCGGTATTTCGGAATGGAAAATAGAGAATCTTTTTATAGTGTTACATTGAGGACAGTTTCCTCTATTTTATATTTTAATTGCATAATAATATCATAATTCTTATAGAATTTATTAAATGTCTAATTTTACCAATTTTTTTATAAGAGTAAACCGGAAATAAACAGTTTTGAATTTTTGACACATTTATTAAAAATCTTTAGTTTAAATTATTTATTATGTACAAATTTTAATTTTTCAAGTAATAACCTTTCCAACGATACCAAACACTTATAAAAAAAGTTTTACTTCATCCTTTAAAAGTTAACTGAAACATGGACTCTTCCCCAGAAATTTTCACATTTATCATGTAAAGATGTGCAGCAGCATTCGATGTAATACGTGAATAGAAATTTACACATAACCGTTACATTTATTTTAGTGAAATCCGAAGTTTCAGAAAAAGTGGTCCTCCTTAGGTCGAGTCCAAAAATTAGTCAAAATTTTACTTTGGTCTAGATATCTCTAAAACTATAAGAGATATTTGATTTTTTTAATCAAATCAGATATAAAATTTTGGAGATTTAAAAAAATCGTCATAATGAAAGTGATCAACTTGGGAGATCCATTTTCCGACCCCAGGAACCACTTAAAACATGTTCTTCTGCAAATCAATTGGAAAAAACCTCAAGAATGTCCTTCTGTTATTTCATTAAAAATTTTTCAATACTTCCAACATTATAGAAATTAAAAAAAAACATTTTGGGACCACTGTGCATTGTAACTAAATATAAATATAAATATTTTTGCATGTGTAAATGTAAATCTATATAAATATCTACATATTATATAGAATTCTTTTTTTGTCGACAAATCTTTTTTCATTTCAAAATTTTCATAATATAAACAAACCTTGTTGAAGGATAATAAAAACTTAAGAGATGAGGAGAAAGGACATAACACGAAAACATAGAAATTTGTGATAAAAATTATAGAAAAGTATAGATATGAATATAAAAGCAAAATAAAGAAATGAGGCCTAAAAGAGCGCAATTTATTTTAAAGCTACTCTCTGTGTCTCGCTCTCTCTCTTTTTGTGTCCTTTTTATTGAAAGTTAAATTGTTCTATAAAAAATTTTATGTTACATTTACTGTCTGTGGCCCATTCCAAAACACGATAAAGTTAATGATTTTGCAATAAAAAAAGAAAAAAAACTGATAGAAATTTGCATTCTCTGTTTTTTTTTTTTTGTATGTGTTTGGTTGGCCTAGTTTAACAGTTGGAGAGGTTTTTGTCCTGTGAGAGAACAATAGAGAGAAAAAGCGAGTTAAAGGTAGTGTGTTGCAAGTGTCAGGGACATTAGATTAGATTTGTAAGGTACTTTTCCTAATTTTAAAAAAGTACCTTTTTTCCCTCAACTAAACTTTCTGCCTCTCTTTCCATTACAGATGGAGAGCATTTTATTTCCTAGAAACCATCTGATTGGGACATTGAGTGTGAGAGTAGTTGTTTTTATTTATCATTAACTGTTTATTTTTGTTAGTGTTTATATTTATTGTTCCCATTGTTGTTTTTGTTGTTGTTGCTGTTAGATAAGCAACAACTTTTCAATATGTAACACAAGAATCCTTTTCTATACATTTTTAGGTTGTCAACTCAAATCCTTTTTATTTACTCATACATAAACACTTTTTCTCATATACAACATATTTGTTATTGCAATTTCTTTTTTCTTTTTGTTTTGTTCTTTCAATGGCCCACTTTTTGTTTTACTCTATTTCTTTTTCCTTCTTTGGTTTACTTATATCCTTCATTCATATGTTTTAATGTTATCCTTTTGTTTATTTTATTTAACTTTGTTATTATTGTTGTTGTTGTATTACTTTGTGCCTGAGATCTTAGCAAAAAAGAAGGTCCATCATCGTCTGTTATTGTTGTTATTATCAAAGTCATTAGTTATGTCCTCCAATTGCCAGAACAAGATGAATTCCGTTTTTGTGCTAAAGAGGGGTGGGGGGTCAGATCATTTGTTTTTCTCGGAAATGCATTTTTATATTTAAACTTTATTTTAATCTTTTTTCTCCTGTTTTGGGTCCTTTTTCAATTTATGGTTCAATTCCTGTTGGGGTTTTTATCAATGAAATTGAAATAAACTTTATTTTAATAAAAGAGTGAAGGAGGGAGTTGGAGTTTTTAAAGGATATAATAGTTATATATAAGTTTGGTCTCAATTACTTTCTCCATCTGTTTTCATGGACAAAATGTAGGACGGATGGGACCATGGAGTGGGGAACCCCCATATAAAGCAAAAATTGATTATCGAATATCTAGAGAACTACTACATCGATAACTTTACTCTTCTATAAAAAAGTTATCGATAACTTTACTCTTCTATAAAAAAGTTATCGATAACTTTACTCTTCTATAGAAAAGTTATCGATAACTTTACTCTTCTATAGAAAAGTTATCGATAACTTTACTCTTCTATAGAAAAGTTATCGATAACTTTACTCTTCTATAGAAAAGTTATCGATAACTTTACTCTTCTATAGAAAAGTTATCGATAGCTTTACTCATCTATAGAAAAGTTATCGATAGCTTTACTCATCTATAGAAAAGTTATCGATAACTTTACTCTTCTATAGAAAAGTTATCTATAACTTTACTTTTCTATAGAAAAGTTATCGATAGCTTTATTCATCTATAGAAAAGTTATCGATAGCTTTACTCATCTATAGAAAAGTTATCGATAACTTTACTCTTCTATAAAAAAGTTATCGATAACTTTACTCTTCTATAGAAAAGTTATCGATAACTTTACTCTTCTATAGAAAAGTTATCGATAACTTTACTCTTCTATAGAAAAGTTATCGATAACTTTACTCTTCTATAGAAAAGTTATCGATAACTTTACTCTTCTATAGAAAAGTTATCGATAACTTTACTCTTCTATAGAAAAGTTATCGATAACTTTACTCTTCTATAGAAAAGTTATCGATAACTTTACTCTTCTATAGAAAAGTTATCGATAGCTTTACTCATCTATAGAAAAGTTATCGATAGCTTTACTCATCTATAGAAAAGTTATCGATAGCTTTACTCTTCTATACAAAAGTTATCGATAACTTTACTCCTCTATAGAAAAGTTATCGATAACTTTACTCCTCTATAGAAAAGTTATCGATAACTTTACTCCTCTATAGAAAAGTTATCGATAACTTTACTCCTCTATAGAAAAGTTATCGATAACTTTACTCCTCTATAGAAAAGTTATCGATAACTTTACTCCTCTATAGAAAAGTTATCGATAACTTTACTCCTCTATAGAAAAGTTATCGATAACTTTTACAATTCTATAGAAAAGTTATCGATAACTTTTACAATTCTATAGAAAAGTTATCGATAACTTTTACAATTCTATAGAAAAGTTATCGATAACTTTTACAATTCTATAGAAAAGTTATCGATAACTTTTACAATTCTATAGAAAAGTTATCGATAACTTTTACAATTCTATAGAAAAGTTATCGATAACTTTTACAATTCTATAGAAAAGTTATCGATAACTTTTACAATTCTATAGAAAAGTTATCGATAACTTTTACAATTCTATAGAAAAGTTATCGATAACTTTTACAATTTTATAGAAAAGTTATCGATAACTTTTACAATTCTATAGAAAAGTTATCGATAACTTTTACAATTCTATAGAAAAGTTATCGATAACTTTTACAATTCTATAGAAAAGTTATCGATAACTTTTACAATTCTATAGAAAAGTTATCGATAACTTTTACAATTCTATAGAAAAGTTATCGATAACTTTTACAATTCTATAGAAAAGTTATCGATAACTTTACTCTTTTAAGATCTAATTTTCAATATCTTTAAATTCATTTCAATTCATAATTATTGATTTTTATTATTTTTCTCTCTGTTTTGTTAACATTTTCTGCTTTTGTAAGTGTATAAGTGTTTGTTGTTTGTATCATCTTCTAATTAATAAACACATAAACATTTTGATTAATATTTAATTAATTATTTATTAATTTATTTTTATGTCTCTTACCGTTTTTTGTTTTTGTTGTTGTTTTTGTTTTTTCCAGAATTTATTAGAAATCAATATTTCATGGTGTCATTTAATAACTGAAAATGGTGTTGAAGCTTTAGCACGTGGTTGTGTTTATTTGCGAAAATTCAGCAGTAAAGGTTGTAAGCAAGTGAACGATAACGCCATCTCTTGTTTGGCTAAATATTGTCCACATTTAATGGTGCTCAATTTACACAGCTGTGAGGTGAGTTTTTCACTTAAGTTTTTTCTTCTTCTTCTTATTTTTTTGATCTTTAATTCTCATTTTAGTCTATAACCGATTCATCGATTAGACAAATCGCAAGTAATTGTCACAATTTACAAAAACTCTGTGTATCGAAATGTTATGAACTGACCGATCTCTCATTGATGGCACTCTCGCAAAATAATCCCTATTTAAATACTTTAGAAGTATCCGGTTGCCGTAATTTTACCGATTTAGGTTTTCAGGCTCTGGGTAAAAATTGTAAATACTTGGAACGTATGGACTTGGAGGAGTGTAATCAAATAACTGATTTAACTTTAGCTCACTTGGCCACTGGTTGTCCAAGTTTAGAAAAATTGGTAGAGTTTTTTATCTCTTTCTGAATTTTATAAAAAAAATTTTGATATTGATTTGTTGAATTTTCCATTTCAGTTTTTATCGCACTGTGAACTGATAACGGATGATGGTATACGCCAACTAGCCGCTGGTAGTTGTGCCGCCGAAAGTTTATCCGTCCTCGAATTGGATAATTGTCCTTTAATCACTGATCGTACATTAGAGCATTTAGTATCTTGTCATAATTTACAAAGAATTGAGCTATTTGACTGCCAATTGATAACAAGAGCAGCAATACGCAAACTAAAGGTAAACAGAAAACAAATTTTCGAATTATCGATAACTTAATATTTTCTAATTGTGAAAGTGATAATTATCAATAATTTAAAAAAAATATAAAGAAAATAAGGGAATATTATCCATAAATGTAAGGAAAAGTTATCGATAACCTATTGAATCTATAGAAAAGTTATCGATAACTTTTGCATTCTATAGAAAAGTTATCGATAACTTGATTCTTTTATTGAAAAGTTATCGATAACTTTTTATTCTACAGAAAATTTATCGATAACTTTTTTATTCTATAGAAAATTTATCGATAACTTATTTGTTCTATAGAAAATTTATCGATAACTTTTTTTATTCCATAGAAAAGTTATCGATATCTTTTTTTAGTCTATAGAAAAGTTATCGATATCTTTTTTTAGTCTATAGAAAAGTTATCGATAACTTTTTTTTATTCTATAGAAAAGTTATCGATAACTTTTTTTTATTCTATAGAAAAGTTATCGATAACTTTTTTTTATTCTATAGAAAAGTTATCGATAACTTTTTTTATTCTATAGAAAAGTTATCGATAACTTATTTTATTCTATAGAAAAGTTATCGATAACTTTTTTTTATTCTATAGAAAAGTTATCGATAACTTTTTTTATTCTATAGAAAAGTTATCGATAACTTTTTTTATTCTATAGAAAAGTTATCGATAACTTTTTTTTATTCTATAGAAAAGTTATCGATAACTTTTTTTTATTCTATAGAAAAGTTATCGATAACTTTTTTTATTCTATAGAAAAGTTATCGATAACTTTTTTTTATTCTATAGAAAAGTTATCGATAACTTTTTTTATTCTATAGAAAAGTTATCGATAACTTTTTTTTATTCTATAGAAAAGTTATCGATAACTTTTTTTTATTCTATAGAAAAGTTATCGATAACTTTTTTTATTCTATAGAAAAGTTATCGATAACTTTTTTTTATTCTATAGAAAAGTTATCGATAACTTTTTTTATTCTATAGAAAAGTTATCGATAACTTTTTTTATTCTATAGAAAAGTTATCGATATTTTTTTTATTCTATAGAAAAGTTTTCGATAACTATTTTATTCTATATATTTTATATGTACTCTGTATAGAAGTTATCAAAACTTTATTCTTTTTAAATTACTCTGTATAAAAGTTGTCGATAACTTATAATTCTACAGAGATTTATCGAAATTTTTGTTCTATAAAAAATTTTGAAATTTGAAATCTTTGAAGAGAAATTTTTTTCTTAAAAATATTTGAAGAACATTTTTCTTCAAAGAAGATTTTTTCTAAAAAATCTTTCTCCGAAATTTCTGCAGAATTTTTCTTATAGAAAATTTGATATTCGGAATTTTCGTATAGATTTTTTACAAAAATTTTTTTCAACAAAATTTTCTTATAGAAAAATTAAAATTTTCCTCTTTTTGTTTATATTTTCCAGCAACATTTACCAAATATAAAAGTTCATGCGTACTTTGCCCCAGTTACACCGCCTCCAGTTACAACTGGACAACGACCACGCTACTGTCGATGTTGTGAGATTTTGTGAGATTCGGCCATTGGCTTTGCCCGAAAATTACTGTGCAAAGGCCCCACTGACTGATGTTTGCATATATTCGCGAGCATTATACTGATTATCTTGACGATTGTCATCGCATCGCTAATGTTACTTTATGTTTTTACTGCAATTTATAAATTTACAATTTGATGAGTTTATTTCTATTTTCTATAACGATTTCGATTTCAATAATCATTTTGATTTCAAATATGAGTTCTAATATTTTTTGATTTCTTTTATTTTCTTTTGTATAACAATTACAACAACACCAACTTAAATATCAAAGAAGATGAACTTAAAATTAGAATTTAGTTTTCAGTTTTTTTCTTTTTTTCTTTCAAATTTTGAATTTTTTGAAAAAAATAAAAATTCTAAATTTTATTTTTGTTTTAAAAATTGAAACATAAAATTGAAAATCAAAATTTTTTTCAACCAAGAAAAAAAATAGAAACAAACTCATTTACACTCATCTCTTCTTTTAATCTTTTATTCTTCTTCTTTTTTTAGTTTAATTTATTTTATGTTTTTAATTATTAATTTTTTTAATTATTAACGATACGAAAATGTTTAACATTTTTATTAATTTTAGTTTTTTATTTTAGCAATTTATAATAATTAATTATAAAATAAAACACAATTAAAAATAAAACCGAAACAATTTATAAATAAAAAATTATTATTTCGTAATTAAAAAAAAAAAATTTAAATCGTATTTAAATTTATTTTATTATTATTATTCCCCCATTTTTTATTAATTTTTGTCGATTATTTTTGTTGGTTTTAATTTGTGTTTTTATAAAAATGAACTGATTTTAAGAAAATTTTATATAAATTTATTATTTTTTTTTTAATTTTAAAAAATTATTTGTGTTTTTTTATTTTAACCCTTAACAACGAATTAATTATAGTTTTTGCAAAAATTAAAAATATATATTTTTTAAAAAAATAATTAAAAATTTTGATTTTGAATTTTATAAGGAACAAAATATTTTTTTATTAAAAAAATATTAAAAAAAATTTGAAATCAATTTTTAATTAAAAAAAAAAAATATGTGGTTTTCGAATACCCTGACTCGTTTTCTTGAATTTCTTATAATGTTAATTTTTTTTTTTTTTTTTTAATTTAAATCTTTAATAAAAAATATAAAATCGTTTTAATTTAATTTTTGTTTTTAAATTTAAAATATTAAAAAGTTGAATATTTTTTTAGAAACATCTTCAGAAATTTAGGATAAAATGTCCTGTTATTTGAAAACCAGAAATTTTGTTCATAATTTTCTCAAATCCAATTTCTATTTCTTTTATATTAAAAAATATTTTCAAAAAAAATCTCTAACAATAAATTTTGTATTTTTATGTTTCAAAAAAAAAAAAAAATCAAAGTTGGACTTAATTTCAATTTCAAAAATAATTTAATAACTAAAAAATCACATTACAAAAATATTGAAATTTTCGAAAATATTTTCATTTTATTTTTTAAATAATTTCAAAAAGTTTAATGGATGCTGAAGAGTGAAACGTAGCGGTTTCCGAAAATACAAACATTTCATCCTGCTGGTAACTTATGAAATTATTTGAAAAATTGAATATATATAAAATAATTATATTTAATTATAAATTTTGATAAAAAATATATTTTTTCTGTTTCTGAAGATTTTAAATTTAAAACAAATTAAAAATTGTTTTATTTAGAATTTTCGTAATTAAAAAAAAAAAAAAAATATATATATATATATATATATATATATATATATATATATATATATATATATATATATATATATATATATATATATATATATATATATATATATATATATATATATATATATATATATATATATATATATATATATATATATAAATATATATATATATATATATATATATATATATATATATATATATATATATATATATATATATATATATATATATATATATAAATTTGGGTAAATTCGAAAACAAATAAATTTTTTTAAATCTTCAAATTTTTTGGTTTTAAAATTATTAAAATTGTTAAAATTTTAGAGAAAAAAGAAAAAAAAACAAAAGTATGATTTTTCGAAAATGGGGAAAATTTAGACATTTCAAATTTATTTACTTTTTTTTGAATTTACAAAAGAACAAAACAAGATAATTTCAAATTTTCGAAAAAATTCGAAATTCGATATTTGGAATCGAGTGCTTTAGCTTATTTCGAAATTTTTTAAAAATCTTCAATATTCTTTTGTTTTGTTCGAAATTTCTAAAAATAAAATTTCTTTAAATTTTGGATTTTAGTATTTTTTTCCAATTTCGAAATTTTTAAAATTTTAATTTTTTAATTTTTAAACTGTAAAATTCAGATAGATTATACAAATTAAACATGTCAACTATTTTGGGTATTTTGGAAAAAATTCGAAGTTACCATTTTCGAAAAAAATTTCAAAATTACAATTTTCGAAAAAATTTTCAGCTTTAAAATAAGAATTGATTACATAAATTTTAAGTATTTTTCAAAAATTGTCGAAGTTTTATTTGAAATATTAAAAAAATCTAAAATATTAACAAAATTTCGAAAATATTCAAATCATTTTAAAATTAATGAAATATTTGATTTGAGAATACTAAGTGAAGTTAAGATCTAGTTAAAAAATTAATATACGTTAAAAATTTTTTTCGAAAAATTTCAGAATTAAGCTTGTTCTTTATAAAATTCTAAAATCTTCGTTAATTTAACTTCTAACCTTAAATGTTTCTTATTTTTTAATTTTATTATTAATTTTTCGAACTCATAATTATATTCAATATTTTATTTTATATTTTAAGTCGAAAAATATTTAAAAAAAAACACAACATTGATAAAGAAAAATCTTAAAATTATAAAAAAAATATATTTTTAAATCTTATATATACATACTATATATATATATATATATATATATATATATATATATATATATATATATATATATATATATATATATATATATATATATATATATATATATATATATATATATATATATATATATATATATATATATATATATATATATATATATATAAATATATTTGGACCTAGAGTTAACTGATTACAAAAAAAAATAATTATTATAAAAAAATATATATTTAAAAAATAAATTTAAAAAATAACTAACGATTATAATGATTAAACACGATTATTATAATTTAGTTGTAGAATGTGTGATAAACAAACAAAACAAAACAAAAAAATAATAATAAAAAAACAAAACAAACAAAAACTACATTAAAAAAACAAAAACAACAAGAAAAGATTAATGCTTTTAACAAAAAAAAACTCATTTTTAAATTACAAAAACAAAATTTTGAAAAAAAATACAAAAAAAAAAAAAAAAACAAAACAAAAACTATAAAAAATACAAAAAATTTAATTTCATATTTTATTCTGAAAAATAAAAATAAAATCTTTAATTATATTTTAGACCTTAAAATAAACACAACAACAACAAAAAAACAAAACTGAAAATTATGAAAAAAGGAAAGAAAAATCTGTTTAATCCTCCCAAATAAATGTAATAATATTTTATGCGTAGTTGCATTGTAAATTATTTGGAAAAACTATAAAATAATTAAATAAACATAAAAATAAATAATAAAAAATTATAATAAATAAAACAAAAATAAAAATAAAAAACGTATATTTTTTAAAATTTAAGAAACACAAAAGAAATAAAGAAAATTCTATATATATTATATATCTGATATCTGATGTCATACATACAACAACAAATCAATACAATTTTAAAGAAAAGTAAAAGAAGGAACCAAAAAAAGAAAAACAAAACGAAAGAAAATGTTAGGAAAAAGGGATTTAAAAAAGAGAAAAAAGGGACAAGGATTTAAAGGAAAATAAAAAAAATTTTCACTTTAAAATTTAAAAAAAAGTCCTTAAAACGATAATTAATCGAAAAAAATTTTTGAAAGCCAAATTTAAAAAAATCCATAAAACTAAAAAATTTGTAAAAAAATATTAGAAAATTTTCTCTAAATCGAGAATTTAGATTTATGGAAAATTTTCTCTAAATAGGCAATCGATTTATTGAAAATTTTCTCTAAATAATCGACTTATCGAAAATTTTCTCGAAATAATCGATTTATTGAAAATTTTCTCGAAATAATTGATTTATTGAAAATTTTCTCGAAATAATCGATTTATCAAAAATTTTCTCGAAATAATCGATTTATCGAAAATTTTCTCGAAATAATCGATTTATCAAAAATTTTCTCAAAATAATCGATTTATCGAAAATTTTCTCAAAATAATCGATTTATTAAAAATTTTCTCTAAATAGGCGATTTATCGAAAATTTTCTCAAAGTAATCGATTTATTAAGAATTTTCTAAAGTTAATCGATTTATCGAAAATTTTCTCGAAATAATCGATTTATTGAAAATTTTCTCGAAATAATCGATTTATCAAAAATTTTCTCGAAATAATCGATTTATCAAAAATTTTCTCGAAATAATCGATTTATCAAAATTTTCTCAAAATAATCGATTTATCGAAAATTTTCTCCAAATAATTGATTTATCGAAAATTTTCTCGAAATAATCGATTTATCAAAAATTTTCTTAAAATAATCGATTTATCGAAAATTTTCTCTAAATAATCGATTTATCGAAAATTTTCTCTAAATAATCGATTTATCGAACATTTTCTCGAAATAATCGATTTATCAAAAATTTTCTTAAAATAATCGATTTATCGAAAATTTTCTCAAAATAATCGATTTATTAAAAATTTTCTCTAAATAAGCGATTTATCGAAAATTTTCTCAAATTTTCGATAAATTGCCTATTTATTCGATAAATCGCCTATTTAAATCGATTTATTAAAAATTTTCTAAAGTTAATCGATTTATTAAAAATTTTCTTAAAATAATCGATTTATCGAAAATTTTCTCTAAATAATCGATTTATCGAAAATTTTCTCTAAATAATCGATTTATCGAACATTTTCTCGAAATAATCGATTTATCAAAAATTTTCTTAAAATAATCGATTTATCGAAAATTTTCTCAAAATAATCGATTTATTAAAAATTTTCTCTAAATAAGCGATTTATCGAAAATTTTCTCAAATTTTCGATAAATTGCCTATTTATTCGATAAATCGCCTATTTAAATCGATTTATTAAAAATTTTCTAAAGTTAATCGATTTATTGAAAATTTTCTCGAAATAATCGATTTATCGAAAATTTTCTCTAAATAATCGATTTATTGAAAATTTTCTCTAAATAATCGATTGTTTGAAAATTTTCTCGAAATAACTAATTTATCGAAAATTTTCTCTAAATAATCGATTTATTGAAAATTTTCTCAAAATAATCGATTAATCGAACATTTTCTCAAAATAATCGATTTATCGAAAATTTTCTCAAAATATTCGATTTATCGAAAATGTTCTCAAAATATTCGATTTATCGAAAATGTTCTCAAAATATTCGATTTATCGAAAAAATTTCGCTAAATAGGCAATTTATCGAAAATTTTCTCCAAAATAATCGATCTCAAAATATTTGATTTATCGAAAATTTTCTCAAAATATTCGATTTATCGAAAATTTTCTCTAAATACGCAATTTATCGAAAATTTTCTCTAAATAATCTAAATATATTTTATTTTATTTTATTTTAGAAAATTTTCTCTAAATAATCGATTTATCGAAAATTTTCTCTAAATAATCGATTTATCGAAAATTTTCTCTAAATAATCGATTTATCGAAAATTTTTTCTCTAAATAATCGATTTATCGAAAATTTTTTCTCTAAATAATCGATTTATTGAAAATTTTCTCGAAATAATCGATTTATCAAAAATTTTCTCAAAATAATCGATTTATCGAAAATTTTCTCAAAGTAATCGATTTATTAAAAATTTTCTCAAAATAATCGATTTATCGAAAATTTTCTCCAAATAATTGATTTATCGAAAATTTTCTCGAAATAATCGTTTTATCAAAAATTTTCTCAAAATAATCGATTTATCGAAAATTTTCTCAAAATAATCGATTTATTAAAAATTTTCTCTAAATAGGCGATTTATCGAAAATTTTCTCAAAGTAATCGATTTATTGAAAATTTTCTCGAAATAATCGATTTATTAAAAATTTTTTCTAAATAATCGAATTATCAAAAATTTTCTCTAAATAATCGATTTATCGAAAATTTTCTCTAAATAATCGATTTATCGAAAATTTTCTCTAAATAATCGATTTATTGAAAATTTTCTCTAAATCGATATTTAAAAAAAAAATTCTTTTAAATGGTCAATTTATAACGAGATTTTTTCTAAAATTTTCTAAAAACCTATAAAATTATCGAGTTTTTTATCTAAATCAGGATTTCATCGAAAATTTTCTGTAAATCGAGAATTGATCGAAAATTTTCCCAAAAAAATATCTGATTTTTTAAAATTTTTTCTAAATCGAAAATTTATCTCTGACTTGAGAAATTATCGAAAATTTGCTCTAAATAGAAGATTTTTCCAGATCGAGAAATTTTCAGAAACAAATATTTGAATCGTGTATAAATCGAAACTTTCTCTCAATCATGAATTCATAGCAAATTTTCTGTCTAAAAGGGGATTTATTAGAATTTTGTCACAACTTCAAGAAATATTTATCGATAATTTTAGAAATTTAAGAAAATCATCGACTTCTGAAATTGATTTTTTTTATCGAAAAAATCCTTCAATTTGAAATTTGAAATTTTCTTTCGAATAGAAATTTTTTCTTCTTAATTTTTAAAATTTTTTTTCCTTTAAAATCCTTTTTTCCTCTTGTAATTAATGAGGAAACAAAATGGCGGTCTGTAAGTTTAATTTTATTTTTTTTTCAAATTCAATCAAGAAAATTCATCAAAATAAATTTTAAATATTTTCGGAAAAAATCACTTTTTATTTAAAAAAAGTAAAATCACAAATTTCATACAAAAACCCGAAAACACCCCAACAACAACAACAAAATATAAATCCAAATCCTTAAAATTATATTAAATTATGTATTTAAATTAAAAAACAAAAACAACAACAAATTAAGAAAAAATTAAGAAAAATTAACTATAAACAAAAAGAAAACAAATTATTAATAATAAAAATAAGTCTCAACCAAAAAACAACAACAACAATAGGGACTTTTAATAAACAAAAGGAAAAACAAGGAAAAATGTGCTACAAAAAAAAAGTAAAAAAAAATAAATTTAATAAAAATTTGTTTTATTGGAAAAATAAATTTCAGAAGAGACGAAGGAAAAGGTAAGTAAGGAGTGAGATCGACAAATTCTGTACTAACGTTTTTCATTTAAACTTCTAACACAAGCGTTATTTGACGTTATAAAACCTACTTTAGTACAGACTTTGGTCTATGCTGTAGTGAAGACACACAGACTTCAGTGAGGACTATAAATCTAACTTTAGTCCAGACAATACTGGAGACTGTAGACCAGACTGTAGTTTAAACTATAGTGAAGACTGTAAACAAAACTTAAGTCAAGACTTTAGACTTTACTCCAGATTATAGTGAATACGATAGACCCGTCTTTAGTTCATAATATATTCAACTGTAAACCGGTCTTTAGTCCAGATTTTAATCAAGAAAATATCTTTACTTCAAACTATAAGTTAAGAATATAAATCAGATTTTTGTTCTGATATAAGAAGTGAGATGGAAATATTCTTAACACACACCAAAAACCAACTTGTTGCTTCAAAAATTTACCAAGTATTGAAAGGTCTGCCTTAAAACTGTTTCCAATCTTATTAAACA
The DNA here is from genome assembly GCA_004302925.2 of Cochliomyia hominivorax. Lineage (NCBI taxonomy): Eukaryota > Metazoa > Arthropoda > Insecta > Diptera > Calliphoridae > Cochliomyia > Cochliomyia hominivorax. The sequence goes on along the minus strand of PYHX02000494.1, from coordinate 78,867,459 downwards.
GAACCGGGAAAACTTGGTTCAGGTAAATCGAATGCGGCAAACGAACTCAATCATTTAGTGACGAATACTCTAGAGGCTCTTCTACTGCCCCAGCTAAACTGCCATCTCACATCAGCTCGTCGGCAGCAATGGATTCCATAAAATGCATAGTACAGACAGCATTAACAGCAGTAACCACTCAAATAACGCATGATTTAAACCAGCAGACGTACGATCCTTGTGGGACTTGACCTATCAAAAGCCTTTTATACTGCCAGCCATCAAGTTCTTTACCAGGCCATACTTCAAGAAAAGGTTCGTGAATAACTTAAGTGGACGTCAGTTCCTCGTAGTGTTTCGAAACCGAAAACTTCTACCTCTCGAAACTGTCATAAAAACGAGTCCAAATCTTGCCAACTATTCTACTATCACTATGTGAAATTCCATTGAAATCGTAATAGTCGTTCAAAAGTTACAGATTTATTTCCATTTCATTTTGCATTTGAATACTGCGCGATATTCGTTTTTCTTGATTACTTTCTTGGTCCAAGGACAATGTTTCAAGTAGCTTTCATACAAATATATTTCCGGAATGGGTGGTTTAAAGTCCCAAGTCCTTATATAATTTAGTATTGTAACAAAAATTGCTATAATCTAAATTCGATGTTCGAAATTATACGAGGGCTGGTTCAACATTATTTTTATCTCCAATATAACTCCCCACAAAAATTTGTTAGCATCATAATAATGTACATCTTATTGAATCATAAATCAGAAAATTAAATGATACGAGGGTTGTTCATAAATTTTTTGTAGCTGTCATTTACAAGCAACAAGCTTGACCGTCAACAACATTTTCATTTGTTTTGGTTAGAATTTTCTTTCAATAAGAAAATGTATTGAAAAATTCCCTTAAAATACCAAATTTATGCTAAACTCTTTAAAAAAATTGTCTGGCAACTCTTTGTAAAATGCATTGTGTTAAAATTGAAGCTCCTTTATTAATAACATTATGGAAATGTTAAGATTGCGAGAGAACTCTCTCTTTCTCTAATATATAACAGTTTTTCTAAACAGTTTTAAAAATAAAACAAATATTACAAACTATTGGCATCACTGTTACTTTAGTAGAAAACTAAATTGATAAACGCGTAAAAGTGTCGAGAGTGAATTTCGTGTTGAAAAAAGAAGTTGGGAAAATATTTTCCAAAAAAACTAAGAAAACTAAAAAATGGAGTTTAATCGCAATAATCTTTAATAAAGAATTAAAAAAAACTACAAATTTATCCCTAAAAGGTGTTGGTGTTTGGTATATGTGAGTGTTAGTTTTGTTGTGGGTATGTTTGTAGGTGTAAAAATATGCACAAAAATGGCTTTTAACAAAATGACGTTCTTCTAAAATTCTTCTTCGTTTTGTTTGGTTATTAACAACAACCGATTATCTTGTGTTTTATTAAAAAATTCTATAAATATTTAACAAAATTTGTATGTATAAAGTAACAACAAAAACTAAAGAAAAATAAATGAAAAGCAAATACCAAGAAAAAATACAAGAAGAAAAAAATTTTGTGTTGGCAAAAAATCGATGTTAAGTTGTGTGTTCATTTGCCCTTTGTGTTTTATATAGAGTTTGTGTGTTGGTGTTATGTTAACATAACAAGGAGAAAAACAGCTGTAAATCTCAGCTGAGTTTAACAGAGAGTTTTTTTCGTTTGTTATAAGTATATGAGAGAGTGCCAGCAGAGGTTTTCTATGTTTATGTTTGAAACACAAAAAAAGAAAACAAAAACAAATAAAATGCAGTTTGGTTGAGAGCTGTTAACTAAAATAACAGTTTTATGCATTTTTCAACTCTGTTATCTACTTTATTTTGCTGCTCCTTTTGGAAAAAAGAGCGTAATTTGTTTTTGGTTAAATAAACAGAAAATGAAAAACAACAAATATTAACAGAAAATTACCGTATTTTTTCTAAAAACTAAAAGTTTTCTTTAAAATTCTATACAATTTCGTAAAATCACCTAAAAACATACGTTAATTTTAGCTTAAAAAAAGAAAATCACATAATTTTCTAACAAATTTCTAATTTATTTCTTTTCTCTTTGTTAACAAATTCTTTAACCATAAATATTAATTTATTTAATTCTTTTAAGAATTAATCTCAATTAAATGTAAAAAATATAAAAAAAAACCTTCAAAAAATCAAGCAGCAAACACAAAAGAAAGAAAAAATCAATAGCAAAAAAGTGTAAAAAAGGAAAAGAACTTGAAAAATATAAAGAAGAAACCTTGGAAAAATATGAAAGAAATATGGCGTACAAATACTTGGGGTAAGTCAAAGACAAAAATTAGAAAATTTCTTAACTAAAAATAAGAAATAATTAAATTAATGAAAAGAAAATCTTTTCTAAAATTTTTTTAAAAATAAAAACTTTAAAAAGTTCTTTAAAATTAAAAAAAGAATTTAAATTTTTTTAAATAATCATTTTAGAAATATTTTAAATTTTCGAAAATAGACTTTCGTTAAGTTTTGGTTCTTCAAAAACTTAATTATTTTTACACACAAAGAAAAAATTTGAGTTATTTTAACTAAAAATTTGCAGAAAAGGCTTAATTTGCCTAAAATAAAGTTTCGTTAAGTTTTATATATCAATTAAATATGGAAATATTCATAAATTTAACTACAATACAATTTACTTTTAGAGACAATACCTAAAATTCTTAGAACAACTTAAAATTACGCAAAAATAAATTTCGTTAAGTTATAAAAATACTTATAACATAATTATTTTTAAAAATTTAAGTAAACTTTTAATTTCTATAAACAAAACAACTATGAAATTTCCAGAAAATGCAAAATTTGCGAAAAATGAAGTTTCGTTAAGTTTTAAAAATATACTAAACTTAATTATATTCACAGAATTAGGTAAAATACAAATATTTATAAAGAAAACAAAAACAAAATTTGCAGAAAATTTAAAAATGCCCAAAAATAAAGTTTCGTTAAGTTTTACAAATACACAAATCTTAATTATTTTTACATGGTTGAAGTTATTATAAATTAAATCATTTTTAATTCCCTGAAAACACCTAAATATTGAAAAATAAAGCTTCGTTAAGTTTTAAAAATACGTAAAACTTAATTATTTTTAAACATTTAAGTCAAATATCAATTTCTATAAACGAAACAATAATGAAATCTCAAAAAAAAAAGTTAACACTCACGAAAATAAAGTTTAAAAAATTAATTATTTTTGCATATTAAGAAATAATCTAAATTATTATAAATGAAGTCATCCAAAAATTTGCAGAAAAAGCTTAAATTGGTGAAAACAGAGTTTCGTTAAGTTTTGTATATCTATAAAATTTTGAAATATTTATGAAATTGATGGAAATAGTTTATTCTTAATTAGACAACATCAAAAATTCTAAGGAAAACTTAGAATTTCCCAAAAATAAAGTATCGTTAAGTTAATACAATTTAAATACAATTATTTTTATACATTTAAGAAAAGTACCAATTTCTAAAAATGAAACAAATATGAAATTTCAAGATAATTTCAAAATTCCCAAAAATAGTGTTTCGTTAAGTTTTAAAAATACACAAAACTTAATTATTTTTACAGATTAAGGTAAAATATCAATTTCTAAAAACGAAATAAACATGAAATTTCCAGAATGTGAAAAAAATTTTCTAAAAATAAAGTTTCTTTAAGTTACAAAAATATACAGATCTTTATTATTTTTACAAATTTGAAAATAATTTAATTTATTTGAAAAGAATTAAATTTATTTATTTAAATCCTCTTTAAATTCCAAGAAAAAGCTCTAATTACAGAAATTAAAGCTTCGTTAAGTTTTAAAAATTTAGGAATCTTAAGTATTTTTGTATATTTAGAAAGAATTACAATTGTTTTTGACGAAATGACGCTTAAATTCTCTGAAATATTTAAACATATTTTTTTAAAGCTTTTTTTTATTAAAAGTTTTCGAAAGCTTATACAGCTTATATATGGCTTAAACAAAAATTGACAATTATTGACTTATACATTCAATCGAATATTTTTTAAGCCTTCAGAAACTTTGAAAAATAAAAAAATTAATTTTTTTATAAGCGATTAAATCCGTTGAAATGTCTTTGTGAAAGCTTTCATAGCTTTGAGGTGACTAATAAAAAGTTTTTATAAAAAAGTAATCTAATTGAATGTGTTATTAACAATTATTAAAAATTAATTGATTAAATTGTTTTTGTCAAAGCTTTTAGAGCTTTAAGATAATTTTAATAAAAAATTTTTATGAAAAAATAATTCTCTTTTAAAAAACCTTTTAAAAAATTTTGAATTTTTTTTAATTTGAAATTATTGAAAATTCATTTATTAAAACGTTTTTAGTTAAAAAGCTCTGTTATGGAGTTAAAGCTATAAAAAATATTACAAGCTTTTGCCTAATAAGAAATGAGGTTAAGAAGTATTTGAATTTCAATTTTCAATTTTACATAACAAATATTAGTGACCTTATTTTATGTAAATTGAATTCAATTTTAAATATTTTTTTTTTTTTTTTTTTTTTTTTTCAAAATTCCAACTTTTAAAAAATGTAAAATTTCAAAAAAAATTGTTTAAGCAACCGACAACAAGAGTTGTCATGAATTTTATGCAATTACAAACAATAAAAATTATGTACTTTTTAAAACAACAACAACAAGAAACTTTTTTAATTTGTATGTCAAATTTGTTTTTCTTGTTGTTGTTGTTGTCATTATTTATTGTACTTATGTTTGTCTACTAAAGACAAATAACGTGTAGAGTCAAAATACTGACATGTTATTTATTCATTTATTTATTTAGATAAATTTTTTTGGCAAACACAACAACAACTACGAACTATAAAATTCAATCTCAATTCATAGATACAAATAATAACAATAACAACTCAAATATCTATTTGTATAACAAAATATACAACAAAAATAATAATAAAATAAAAATCAAAATACACTTGAGCCTCGACTTGCATTGCTTTTTAAGAACTGAAAAAATTTGATTTGCGTTGTTGCAATTTGATTTCGATTTCCATTGCTGCATTGTGAATTACCATTTTAAGCATCACTGATACCACAGATCGTCGCCCTTTTCTTTGTTATATAAGTGGTGCTAAGAACAACTAATCTGGTTGTGGTATGAATGTAGTGTACGATTTTCCAAAGTGCATTACACAAAATAGACAGAAGTGTCAAAAATGACAGTTCAAATATTTAAAATCAACTTTTTCTTCTGCTCCCCTTCATGTGCAGAAGGGATCGCATTACAAAAGCTATATGAACAGTAACTAGTGACTAAATGTGTGGGAAAGAGATTCTTCCGGTACATTAAAGACGTAAAAAGTGAATCAAAGTAATTGAAAAGTAATAAGTTTGGAATTAAAATTAGATCTAATAAAACATTATAAATCAGGAGAAAAAGCTCTTAATATAGAATGGGCTCTTGAACGAGCACCACTTATCTTAACAAGGTACTGTAACAAGGAATTTTTGTTATCCAAAGTTCCTTCTTTCAATTTAGATACACAGTTCAAATAAGAAAAAAATACCACTGAGCTAGAACGTACAAAAGAATACAACACAGCCACTGCAGATTCAGTAGCTGCAGAAAAGTTTAAAAGCTTGAGCTGAAAGTCAAATTGTAAAGAGGAGGTTATACTGCGAAACAGGTCTTCAAAGCCGATGACACAGAGTTTTTCCAAGAACTTACTTGTCACAAAAAAGAAAAGAGCATAACCAGGATAAATGTTATCATACTTGATTTTTAATTTTCCCCCATAAATTTAGTTTCAGTAAATTTATATAGAAAAAGATGATACGAACTGCGTCGTTACAATTTGCGTCGCATTTCTTAGGTCTCCACATTAACGACGCAAGTCGGGGCTCTAGGGTAAATAAAATACGTTTTGAAGGCACAAAAAACAAAAATAAACTAAACTTTTTGGGTTTGATCGATCAGGGTCAATAACATGAAAAACAACAACAAAAAGATACAAAATTTAGACAAAAAAGAAAATAAAAATTTATTAAAAAAATATATAAAAAAATAAGCTAAATTGTTTAAGTATTTAAAATGATAAGATTAATATATAAAGAGTGAGATCGAAAAAATCCTAACACACGTTTTTCATAAAAACTTGTAACCCAAGTATTTTTTAATATTCTTTTCAACAAAAACCAAGTTGGTCCTACAAAAAAATTGTCCAAATATTCAAATATCTTCAGTCAAACTAATTCCAATACCGAGAACACTTGTTAGTTTTTAGAAAACCCAGTTCAGGAAGAAGCAGTGGTCCGAATGATGTTTCAAAAGCAGAGAAAAAACTAGAAAACATTTTCAAAAAAGCTCCAAATACAACCGGTAGGAAAGCAGCCCGGTTAGCTCAGTGCACGAACTATTTGGTACGAAAAGTTGAAAATAATGCAGGTTTAAAAACCATACAAGACTCCAAAAGTTCCTGACTGTAACGCTGCTAAAAATTTAGAGGCCAAAAAAAGAACGCGAAAGTTGAAGTCAAGTTTTCGAAAAAAATATTCTTGGCAGATTTTCGCAATTTCGTGATCAAACATTTTTTTCGAGGGAATGTTTAAGAATAGTTTAGAACCCACAAGCAATTAAAATTTTCGAGCTCTAAAATAACGAAAATCATATCATGTTTACAAAAAAGGCTGCTTCTATTCATAAGACTTAATAGTGTGTCCATTAATTTTTGGTCCGATTTGTCATCCTCTCACTTTGGTAAACAAGCCCTTGAGTGTTAAGAGAACAATAATGTAGTATTTCTACCAAAAGAGGCAAATCCTCAAAACTACCCGAAGCTTAGGCCAGTGGAGAGATATTGGGTTCTTGTAAAAAGAGAGTTGAAGACCACAAAAAATGTGTCCCAAAGTCTGGTAGCTTTTTAACGGAAATGAAAGATAAGCAATGTAAAAGAAACGACTATTAAAACATTAATGGAAGGGTTTCCGAAAAGGGTTCAAAGTTTGTGTAAACTGTCATAATAATTTCAATCAAAAAAAAAAGGAACAGATTTTTTTTTAATATATATGTATGTTAAGAATTTTTCGATCTCACTCTTCATATGTTTTAAGTATTTCAAATGATAAGATTAATAGATATTTTCACTTCCTAAATACGAACAAAATAACAGTTTTATTATATAGAAGATACATAGATACAGTGCTGAACAAAACTATGATAACAGTAAGTGATTTTTTTGTATTTGTAATTTTTAGCAGTTTAAAACATTTTGTATTTTTTCAATACGTAAGTGAGGAAGTTTCTTTACTTTATAACTTCATCCAAACGCTTTGGCATTATAACTTCCTCCTCCATTTTTATCCATTCATCCTTTAACGCCTTTTGTTGAAGATCAGATTTATATGAAATTGGTTGCTTCTTTATCTGTCTTTCCATTTTTTTGTACAAATGCTCAATTGTATAGAGGTTCGGAGACTGTGGAGGGTGCTATAGGTCATGGCAGATAAATTTAGATAAAAAAAATATAAAATGCTTGTTGTGCCAATAGTTTTGTTTGCGACTGTACTGCCCTTACAACCATTTACACTAACTTTAACTAGAATATGACAATTGACGAAATAATTTAGAACGTAATAAAAATATTTGAAAAAGATTTCGGATAATTACAGTTCTCTATTTTTTTTAGAGGTTAGAAATAGTTCCAGATACTGGTTAATAGATTTTTTGAAGAGATTAAGGTTCTTGGAAATCAGATTCTAGAGAGTAACATAAAGTAAATATTTTTTAGAATCTGAAAATATTTTCCTCTTCGGATCGAATATTAAAAAAATTCTTTAAACTAATTTTTTCTATTAAGATCCCTAATTAATATAATTTCTTTTATTTCTTATCTCCCACTTCTTTTTTCTTTTCACTTTTCTTTTTTCTTCTTCTCGATTTGTAATTAAATGAAAATTTTTTCTTTTTAAAATTATTTGCCAAAAACAAAATTTAAATAAAAAGTTTGTTAAAAATTAAAAATTTTTCAATGACTCGTGTCCCCATGACGTCAATTTCGAAAACAAAGAGATTTTTTGTTAAAAAAAAAGTTTAGAAAAAAACACCGAATAAAAGAAAAAAAATTTCTAAGGAAATAGAAAACAAATCAAGACCCGATATATTTAAAAGAAAATTAACGAACATTTTGACATAAAAGAAAAATTAATTAATTAAAAAAAAATAATAAAAAAAATTCTCTTTATAGAAAATTTTAGTCAAAAGTTTATTTTCACTTTTTTAAATTTTTATAGAAAATTTATATATATTTATTTTTATAGAAGATTTTCGTTAAAAATTTCTTTTTTAAAAAATATATAGAAAATTTTCTATAAATTTTTCCTTTAAAAAATTCATCAAAAATTTTTTTCGTTAAAAATTTCTTAAAATTTTTATAGAAAATTTATATATATTTATTTTAATAGAAAATTTTCGTTAAAAATTTATTTTAATAGAAAATTTTCGTTAAAAATTTCTTTTTATAGAAAATTTTCGTAAAAATTTCTTTTTATAGAAAATTTTCGATAAAAATTTCTTTTTATAGAAAATTTTCGATAAAAATTTCTTTTTATAGAAAATTTTCGATAAAAATTTCTTTTTATAGAAAATTTTCGATAAAAATTTCTTTTTATAGAAAATTTTCGATAAAAATTTCTTTTTATAGAAAATTTTCGATAAAAATTTCTTTTTATAGAAAATTTTCGATAAAAATTTCTTTTTATAGAAAATTTTCGATAAAAATTTCTTTTTATAGAAAATTTTCGATAAAAATTTCTTTTTATAGAAAATTTTCGATAAAAATTTCTTTTTATAGAAAATTTTCGATAAAAATTTCTTTTTATAGAAAATTTTCGATAAAAATTTCTTTTTATAGAAAATTTTCGATAAAAATTTCTTTTTATAGAAAATTTTCGATAAAAATTTCTTTTTATAGAAAATTTTCGATAAAAATTTCTTTTTATAGAAAATTTTCGATAAAAATTTCTTTTTATAGAAAATTTTCGATAAAATTTCTTTTATAGAAAATTTTCGATAAAAATTTATTTTTATAGAAAATTTTCGATAAAAATTTCTTTTTATAGAAAATTTTCGATAAAAATTTCTTTTTATAGAAAATTTTCGATAAAAATTTCTTTTTATAGAAAATTTTCGATAAAAATTTCTTTTTATAGAAAATTTTCGATAAAAATTTCTTTTTATAGAAAATTTTCGATAAAAATTTCTTTTTATAGAAAATTTTCGATAAAAATTTCTTTTTATAGAAAATTTTCGATAAAAATTTCTTTTTATAGAAAATTTTCGATAAAAATTTCTTTTTATAGAAAATTTTCGATAAAAATTTCTTTTTATAGAAAATTTTCGATAAAAATTTCTTTTTATAGAAAATTTTCGATAAAAATTTCTTTTTATAGAAAATTTTCGATAAAAATTTCTTTTTATAGAAAATTTTCGATAAAAATTTCTTTTTATAGAAAATTTTCGATAAAAATTTCTTTTTATAGAAAATTTTCGATAAAAATTTCTTTTTATAGAAAATTTTCGATAAAAATTTCTTTTTATAGAAAATTTTCGATAAAAATTTCTTTTTATAGAAAATTTTCGATAAAAATTTCTTTTTATAGAAAATTTTCGATAAAAATTTCTTTTTATAGAAAATTTTCGATAAAAATTTCTTTTTATAGAAATTTTCGATAAAAATTTCTTTTTATAGAAAATTTTCGATAAAAATTTCTTTTTATAGAAAATTTTCGATAAAAATTTCTTTTTATAGAAAATTTTCGATAAAATTTCTTTTTATAGAAAATTTTCGATAAAAATTTCTTTTTATAGAAAATTTTCGATAAAAATTTCTTTTTATAGAAAATTTTCGATAAAAATTTCTTTTTATAGAAAATTTTCGATAAAAATTTCTTTTTATAGAAAATTTTCGATAAAAATTTCTTTTTATAGAAAATTTTCGATAAAAATTTCTTTTTATAGAAAATTTTCGATAAAAATTTCTTTTTATAGAAAATTTTCGATAAAAATTTCTTTTTATAGAAAATTTTCGATAAAAATTTCTTTTTATAGAAAATTTTCGATAAAAATTTCTTTTTATAGAAAATTTTCGATAAAATTTCTTTTTATAGAAATTTTCGATAAAATTTCTTTTTATAGAAAATTTTCGATAAAAATTTCTTTTTATAGAAAATTTTCGATAAAAATTTCTTTTTATAGAAAATTTTCGATAAAAATTTCTTTTTATAGAAAATTTTCGATAAAAATTTCTTTTTATAGAAAATTTTCGATAAAAATTTCTTTTTATAGAAAATTTTCGATAAGATAAAAATTTCTTTTTATAGAAAATTTTCGATAAAAATTTCTTTTTATAGAAAATTTTCGATAAAAATTTCTTTTTATAGAAAATTTTCGATAAAAATTTCTTTTTATAGAAAATTTTCGATAAAAATTTCTTTTTATAGAAAATTTTCGATAAAAATTTCTTTTTATAGAAAATTTTCGATAAAAATTTCTTTTTATAGAAAATTTTCGATAAAAATTTCTTTTTATAGAAAATTTTCGATAAAAATTTCTTTTTATAGAAAATTTTCGATAAAAATTTCTTTTTATAGAAAATTTTCGATAAAAATTTCTTTTTATAGAAAATTTTCGATAAAATTTCTTTTTATAGAAAATTTTCGATAAAAATTTCTTTTTATAGAAATTTTCGATAAAATTTCTTTTTATAGAAAATTTTCGTTAAAAATTTATTTTAATAGAAAATTTTCGTTAAAAATTTCTTTTTATAGAAAATTTTCGATAAAAATTTCTTTTTATAGAAAATTTTCGATAAAAATTTCTTTTTATAGAAAATTTTCGATAAAAATTTCTTTTTATAGAAAATTTTCGATAAAAATTTCTTTTTATAGAAAATTTTCGATAAAAATTTCTTTTTATAGAAAATTTTCGATAAAAATTTCTTTTTATAGAAAATTTTCGATAAAAATTTCTTTTTATAGAAAATTTTCGATAAAATTTCTTTTTATAGAAAATTTTCGATAAAAATTTCTTTTTATAGAAAATTTTCGATAAAAATTTCTTTTTATAGAAAATTTTCGATAAAAATTTCTTTTATAGAAAATTTTCGATAAAAATTTCTTTTTATAGAAAATTTTCGATAAAAATTTCTTTTTATAGAAAATTTTCGATAAAAATTTCTTTTTATAGAAAATTTTCGATAAAAATTTCTTTTTATAGAAAATTTTCGATAAAAATTTCTTTTTATAGAAAATTTTCGATAAAAATTTCTTTTCTTTTTATAGAAAATTTTCGATAAAAATTTCTTTTTATAGAAAATTTTCGATAAAAATTTCTTTTATAGAAAATTTTCGATAAAAATTTCTTTTATAGAAAATTTTCGATAAAAATTTCTTTTTATAGAAAATTTTCGATAAAAATTTCTTTTTATAGAAAATTTTCGATAAAAATTTCTTTTTATAGAAAATTTTCGATAAAAATTTCTTTTTATAGAAAATTTTCGATAAAAATTTCTTTTTATAGAAAATTTTCGATAAAAATTTCTTTTTATAGAAAATTTTCGATAAAAATTTCTTTTTATAGAAAATTTTCGATAAAAATTTCTTTTTATAGAAAATTTTCGATAAAAATTTCTTTTTATAGAAAATTTTCGATAAAAATTTCTTTTTATAGAAAATTTTCGATAAAAATTTCTTTTTATAGAAAATTTTCGATAAAAATTTCTTTTTATAGAAAATTTTCGATAAAAATTTCTTTTTATAGAAAATTTTCGATAAAAATTTCTTTTTATAGAAAATTTTCGATAAAAATTTCTTTTTATAGAAAATTTTCGATAAAAATTTCTTTTTATAGAAAATTTTCGATAAAAATTTCTTTTTATAGAAAATTTTCGATAAAAATTTCTTTTTATAGAAAATTTTCGATAAAAATTTCTTTTTATAGAAAATTTTCGATAAAAATTTCTTTTTATAGAAAATTTTCGATAAAAATTTCTTTTTATAGAAAATTTTCGATAAAAATTTCTTTTTATAGAAAATTTTCGATAAAAATTTCTTTTTATAGAAAATTTTCGATAAAAATTTCTTTTATAGAAAATTTTCGATAAAAATTTCTTTTTATAGAAAATTTTCGATAAAAATTTCTTTTTATAGGAAATTTTCGATAAAAATTTCTTTTTATAGGAAATTTTCGATAAAAATTTCTTTTTATAGAAAATTTTCGATAAAAATTTCTTTTTATAAAAAATTTTATATAATTTTTTTTTTTTCAGAAAATTTTCAATAAATTTTTTTATAGAAAATTTTCAAAAATTTTTTTATAGAAATTTTTCATTAAAAATTTTCAATAATAAATTTCTTTTTATAGAAAATTTTCAATAATGTTTTTTTAAGAAAATTTTCATTAAATTTTTTTTTTATAGAAAATTTTTGTTAAAAATTTCTTTTTATAGAAAATTTTCGATAAAAATTTCTTTTTATAAAAAAATTTTATATAATTTTTTTACAGAAAATTTTCAATAAATTTTTTTATAGAAAATTTTCAATAATTTTTTATAGAAATTTTTCATTAAAAATTTCTTTTATAGAAAATTTTCATTAATTTTTTTTTATAGAAAATATTCATTAAAAATTTCTTTTTATAGAAAATTTTCATTAAAAATTTCCTTTTATAGAAAATTTTCATTAAAAATTTCTTTTTATAGAAAATTTTCATTAAAAATTTCTTTTTATAGAAAATTTTCATTAAAAATTTCTTTTTATTGAAAATTTTCATTAAAAATTTCTTTTTATTGAAAATTTTCATTAAAAATTTCTTTTTATAGAAAATTTTCATTAAAAATTTCTTTTTATAGAAATTTTTCGTTAAAAATTTCTTTTTATAGAAATTTTTCGTTAAAAATTTCTTTTTATAGAAATTTTTCGTTAAAAATTTCTTTTTATAAAAAATTTTCGTTAAAAATTTCTTTTTATAAAAAATTTTTTATAATTTTTTTTAAAGAAAATTTTCAATAATTTTTTTTATAGAAAATTTTCTAAAAAAAAATCGTAAAATATACTTTTTGTTCAAAATTTTCGTTAAAAATATCTTTTTATAGAAAATTTTCTTTTCATACAAAATTTTTGTTAAAAATTTCTTGCTATAAAAAATGTTAATTTTTTATGGTAAATTTTCGCAAAAATTTTTTTATATAAAATTTTCGTTAAAATTTTATTTTTAAAGAAAAATTCGTTCAAATTTTCATTAAAAATAAATTTTTTACAAAATTTTCGTTAAAAATTCATTTTTATGGAAAATTTTTGTTAAAAATTTCTTTTTATGAAAAATTTTCGTTAAAAATTCATTTTTATTGAAAATTTTCGTTAAAAATTTCTTTTTATGGAAAATTTTTGTTAAAAATTTCTTTTTATGAAAGATTTTCGTAAAAAAAATTCTTTTTATAGAAAATTTTTGTTAATTTTTTTTCGTTAAAAATTTCTTTTTATGGAAAATTTTCGTTAAAAATTTCTTTTTATAGAAAATTAATTTCTTGATTATAGATGAATCACTGATTTTCAGTGAGTTCAGTTTAATTATTTATATTGAAGTCATTCACCTATTTAATTATTATTGTGATCACATTTAATTCAAATTCTTTCATTTAGGCTTTTTTTACAATTAAACCAAAAAAGAAAAAAAAAAATAGAAAAAAAAAGATATTTAATTCCATTAATTCATAAAAGTATGTCAGTCAAGCACACACACACACACGTTTTTTTATCAATAAAAAAAATGGCACAAAAAGAAACTCACTTAAATATGAACCATAAAAAGAAATCAAAATCAGAATAAAGAAACCCCGAATTAAGGGGGCAAAGAGATTCGAACAAAAATATATAAAATTAAATTTAACACAGATATTTGAACGAAAAAAATAAATAAAAAATTTCAGACAAATGCGATCGTAATTCTTTTCAAATTTTCATGCAACTTTTCTCTACAACAACAACAAAAATGGAAAAAGAAAAACAAACAACAACAATTTACGCTGAATTCAAACTAAAATTAAAAGAACGAAATTTTATTTTTAATGGAACCAAACGACAACGAACAACACGATTTTCATCAACATCTTCATCAATTTCATCGTGAGCAGAAAGAAGCACCAGCATTAGCGTTTGTAGACGTCAGGTTTCTCCTTTCTTTCGACTCCTAATAACCTGAAAAAAATCGCATAATGAATAAGAAAACGAAGGAAGATGGACGATGGAAGAAGACGTTTTCTAAATAAGCGACAGAAAACGCGTCTCTAAATAATGAACTTGAGTACAATGAACCAAACGAATGAACGAACGAACAAACGAAATGTATGGACGGATGTATGGATGGACCCAACCAATAATTGTCGACAACTGCTGCTGCTGCTGACTTGACTGGGTACAACAAATACAAAACGTATGCGAGACGATAAGCGAGAGTAAAAATAAGCAAAAAAGAAAAAAATCGGCAAAAATATTTGACTTGTAAATATAGACTAAATTCAAAAATAAATATCTCCACCACAAAAGAAGAAGAAGAAGCAGAAGCAGACAAAAAAGATACACATACATCAGTATTTAGATACTTTAAAAGGAATAAAACATAAAATTAAAAATACGTCCAGACAATCGGAACAAACCAATCAAGACAACATATGTTGTTATCTATTGTGAATTGTATAAGAAGAAGAAGATGAATCTTTTTTTCTTAAAAAAAAATCTATAATTCATGAAGTTTGGAAATATTTAGATTTTTATTTAGAATTGTATCTATAAGATTCATTTTGTTATTCATTTGTTTAAATTATCATTACAATTAAATGTTAATTGTAATCAAATCATTGAATTATAAATAAAATCTTTCTTTATGATTTCGACTTCATAATAAAATCAATTGAGAAGAACAACCCTCGATAATAAATTCTCGGTCAGTAACTTCTCACTTATCAGACAAAATGCTAAATAAACTTTTTTAATTAAAGAAAATATAAAAAAATTATGTTAATGAAAGAATGTGAGGACCAGGAAATACGAACGATATTTTTCTTCTTAAAGAAAATTTTTTTATCAAAATTTTGTATGAAAAGTTTTTTTTTAAAGAAAAATTATCTACATAAAGAAATTTTTAACGAAAATTTTCTATAAAATAAATTTTCAAAAATTAAAAAAAAAAAAAAAATAAAAATAAAGTTTTAACGATAATTTTCTATAAGAAGAAAAATTTAACGAAAATTTTCTATAAAAAGAAAAATTTAACGAAAATTTTCTATAAGAAGAAAAATTTAACGAAAATTTTCTATAAGAAGAAAATTTTAACGAAAATTTTCTATAAGAAGAAAATTTTAACGAAAATTTTCTATAAGAAGAAAATTTTAACGAAAATTTTTATAAGAAGAAAATTTTAACGAAAATTTTCTATAAGAAGAAAATTTTAACGAAAATTTTCTATAAGAAGAAAATTTTAACGAAAATTTTCTATAAGAAGAAAATTTTAACGAAAATTTTCTATAAGAAGAAAATTTTAATGAAAATTTTCTATAAGAAGAAAATTTTCTATAAGAAGAAAATTTTTACGAAAATTTTCTATAAGAAGAAAATTTTAACGAAAATTTTCTATAAGAAGAAAATTTCAACGAAAATTTTCTATAAGAAGAAAATTTCAACGAAAATTTTCTATAAGAAGAAAATTTCAACGAAACTTTTCTATAAGAAGAAAATTTTCTACAAGAAGAAAATTTCAACGAAAATTTTCTATAAGAAGAAAATTTCAACGAAAATTTTCTATAAGAAGAAAATTTCAACTAAAATTTTCTATAAAAAGAAAATTTCAACGAAACTTTTCTATAAGAATAAAATTTTAACGAAAATTTTCTATAAGAATAAAATTTTAACGAAAATTTTCTATAAGAAGAAAATTTTAACGAAAATTTTCTATAAGAAGAAAATTTTAACGAAATTTTTTAAAAGAAGAAAATTTTAACGAAAATTTTCTAT
Organism: Cochliomyia hominivorax; assembly: GCA_004302925.2. Taxonomy (NCBI): domain Eukaryota; kingdom Metazoa; phylum Arthropoda; class Insecta; order Diptera; family Calliphoridae; genus Cochliomyia; species Cochliomyia hominivorax. The sequence continues at coordinate 78,851,399 of PYHX02000494.1, read as the reverse complement.
AAGAAGAAAATTTTAACGAAAATTTTCTATAAGAAGAAAATTTTAACGAAAATTTTCTATAAGAAGAAAATTTTAACGAAAATTTTCTATAAGAAATTTTAACGAAAATTTTCTATAAGAAATTTTAACGAAAAAATTTTAAAATTTTGTTAAAATAATAAAAAAAAATTAAAAATGTTAAAATATCGAATATTTAAAGAACTATAACAGCAAGAATGATCAAATTTGGCTGCAATACTTTCTCCAAGAACTATTTTACTGGACAAAATATAGGACAGTTAGGACCAGGGGAAGGTTAACCCCCATAAAGAACTATTGAAGTGACGGTATTAAGATCTCATCCCCATAATTTTAACATGAAACAGTTTTACTGAACAAAACGTAAAATGAATAGAATCGATCATTCAACTGCGAAGAATTTTTTGTGCAGCAAAACGCACCGGGTAAATGCTAGATTTTATTAAAAGTTTTCTATAAATAAACCAGTTATGAAAATTTTAATTACAATATTAAATTAATTATTATGATTAAATTATCTCTTAATTAATTATTTAATTAATCAGGTTTCCCATTTGGATTTATTTAATTAATTCATTTCAAATTATCAAACAGCTGTTTTTTGTTTACATTTTATTGCATTCTTTCTTTTGTTGTTGTTGTTGCTCTATTCAATTTCTCATATTCTCAGCCTTGATCGAATAATAACAATAAAAAAATGAATTTGAAATATTTCAAATAAATCCAGTAGTTCCAGTTCCATTTTAGTTGTTTCCATCCGATCAAATTACTTATTATAGACGGATTTATGGGTTAAAACTACTTTTAATAGCAAAAAAACAATTACAAAAACAACAACTAAATAAAATATATAGAAAAAAATTACAACAACTACTAACAAAATGTAAACATATACTCTGTAATTTTTCTCTCTCTCTCTCCCCACCCCCCTTAAACACACACACCCCCTCCCAGCAACCATACACGTTTTTACATGTTTTCATATTGCGCAGTTCTAAACACAATCAAATCTCTAAGGCAAATAGGAGATAAAAAAGAAGAAGAAAGAAAATAATAACAAAGCTAAAAACGAAGAAGAAGAAGAGAAAAATAGTATTACAAAGACGACGTAAGAAAGAAATTTTTCACCCGGTGCGCTCTGCTGCACAAAAATTCTACTCAGTCTCAGATCTCAAAAGAAATTTCACAAATCACCCGTTGCATACAATATATAAAAAATGCAGGTAACGTGGACTCCCTTGACGTTCTAAAATTTTAGGTGAAATAGTTCTCGGAATTGCTGACCTTTTTTCTTTGTATGACCACATCGACCAGGCATTTTCTCACGTTAAACTGTTTTACAAAAAAATTATTGGGTCTAGATTTATGAGTTCTAGGTGCAAAAGTATCAGTAGCCTATCTCTCCTATATTTTTTTCACCACATCAATTCCTTAAAAAATCAATTGGAAAGTCTTGTCCAGTAAACATGATCCAAGAGAAAGTAACTGAGATCAATTTTTTATACTTTCGCTTCAATAGTTCTTTAGATAACCGATAATAAATATTTGATTTGATTTGTATGTGGGCTACCTCTCCCCATGATTCGTCCTATCCACTTAAATTGTTCCTTAAAAAATGATTGGGACCAAATTGGACAATTATTACTGTAGATATTCGATAATAAATATTTGCTTTGTATGGGAACACCTCTCCTCCTTGTCCCAACCGCCTTACTTTTTGTCCACTAAAACCTTTTCTTGAGAAAGTGATTGGGACCAAATTTTAGAACACTCGTTGTTATAGTTCCTTAAATATTTCGTAATCTCCTCGTCCTATCCATCCCATTTTTTGTCTAGTAAAAAACTTTGTTGAGAAAATAAATGGAATCAAATTTGAGAACTCTCGCTGTTATAGTTCTTTAGATACTCGATAATCAATATTTGCTCCCTTGGTCCTATCCGTTCTATCGGAATTTTTATAGCCTTTATTAATTTCAGCTTTATTGGTACCATTGGGTAAGAATTTCAGAAAAATCGATCCACTAGTTTATCTGTCTAAAAGTTCTAAACAAACAAACAAATAGCTAAGACCCGGTACGTTTTGCCTCCCTTACAAAGTGAATGGTACCCCTCCCCATCGTCCTATCCGTACTACATTTTGGCCAGAAAAAAAGAACCTTGAGAAACAATTTGAATATTCTCGCTTTTGCAATTCTTTAGATATTCGATAATTATATATTTGTTTTGTATGGGAATACCTTTCCCCTTGATCCTACCCCTCCCATAGTTTGATCAATAAAACAAATTTTTGACAAAGTGATTTGGATCGGATTTGAGAACTATTGCTGTTAACAGTTCTTTAGATATTCGATAAACAACATTTTCTTTGTATGGGGGACACCTCTCCCCATCCTCAGACCAACATTCTGTGCAGTAAAACAGTTACTTAAAAAATTTATTGGGGCCAAAATTGAAAATTCTCGGTATAGTGGTTCTCTCCCCCTGATCCTATCCACCCTGCATTTTGTCCAATAATAGAGTTCCTTGAAAATTCTCGCTCTTCTAGTTCTGTAAATATTCAACGATCAATATTTGCCATGTATGGGGGCCACATCTTCCCCTAATCGTATCCATCTTATTTTTTCATATTTTTTTCGAAAAAAAGTTCCTTGAAAAAATTATTTTGACCAAAATTTATTTGACCATAAAAATTATTTTGACCAAATTTGAAAATTCTCGCTGTTATAGTTCTTTAGATGATCAAAATTTACTTTGTATGGGGGCTACTTCTCCCCCGAATTCTAACCGCCCCACATTTTGTCTTGTACAATAGTTTCTAGTTGGGACCGAATTAGAAAATTCTCCATATTTTAGTTCTTTAGATATTCGATAATCAATATTTGCTTTGTATGGGGAGTACCTCTCTCCCAGGTCCTATCGAAATTTTCGGGTATATGGGTATCATTCTGTGAAAATTTCAACAAAATCGGTCCGGTAGTTAGGCTGCCTATAAGTCCCCAACAAACAAACAAACAAACTAATTCATTTTATATATATTTTTGGATAAAGATGATGGGAGTGTGTTATTGTTGTTGCAATTGAATTGAGCAGAAAAATAAAATACAAAATAGTTTTAATATACACTCTCCCTCTTTTATATATACATATTCATCTTTATGTACTCGTGTATATAACAAAATTGTTTCTTAACTAACGATTCCATATATGGATATGGATCAATGCAACAACAATAATTTTTTTATTATTAATTTTATTTGGTTTCTCAAACAGCAACACAATCAGCTGTTTTGTGTATTCACTAATACCATTACAACCACCATCATCATCATCTACATCATTATCACCACTACCAACAACAACTAAACTAAATGACAACACATAAACATAAACAGTGATAATAATTTTATTTTACAAAAACAACTTTACACTACAATTCAAATCGTATAAACGTACAACCAACCAAACCACCAACCCTGATTACAATTACAACAACAATAATAATAATAACATTAACATTAAAAAAGAGACTACAACAACTCTTTTATTTATCTCTAAATTTGTTGTTGTTGTTGTATTTTATTAAGTGTGCTGTTTTTTTTTAGTTTGAGGTTTTATTTATTATGAATTTGATATGAAAAATAAAAGAAGAAAAGAAGGTAAAGCAGAAGTAGAAAAGAGTGTGTTGAATTACAATGTATGCGTTAAGCTGCAAAGCGACACACAGAGTTTTCAAATCGTTTTCTTTTTGGTAATAATTTTATAACTTGCGCATTGTAAGAGATATTTTAATGAAATTTCATATGGTTACAGCTGAAGTGTTTTAGAGTTGATATGGAAGCATCTATCTGAGGTCAGGGACGTAGAATCGGCTTGGAAATTTATTGAAAATAGCTACATCTTCTCAGTAAAAACATAGTTTAGATTAGATTTTCAGACCAGATATTAACTCTTTCCATTTATATTTGGTATCTATGGAATCGTGAGAACCTGAAAATTTACAATTTTTAAAGAAAACTAAGGAAAATTTCATCTGAAAACAAAAATTAAAAAAAATAAAAATTTAGATTTTTTTTTTAATTAATTTTTTGACTGCATTAAAATTGAAAATAATAACGATATTTATCGTTATATAAATGATATATAAGATTTTGTGCATGATTTATAAAATTAAAAAAAAAAGATCCCAATCCGTATTGAAAGGAAACCTTTAAAATTCGAATGACAAAAAAGAAGAAAATTTTTGAATTTTTCTTATTTTTGGAAAAATAAAATTTATATTTGATCTTATAATAATTAAACAAATAACAATATTTATTTGAAATTTAAACATAATGTATATAAACTTGTCCTTGATTTGTAAAATTAAATGAATTCCCACTTTTCCATGCGGAAATACCCAAATTACCCAAAATATGGATGTAAAATAAATAATATTTTAAAAAAGTTAAAACAAATGATGATATATTTATCTGAAATTTTACTATAATGTACTTGTCCATACAAGAATGAAAAAAAATTCCCAGAATTCCTCAAGGAAATACCCAAAATCCCAATCCTTAAAAAAAAACTATTTCAAAAATTTAATTTTTTATTAAAACGATCACTCTGGCGTTATAAAGGGCGTTTGACAGAAAATACTTTTAATCTGAAAATTTTCTACGATATATATGAACTTGTGCATTTTAGAATGAAAAAAATCCCAGATTTCCATAAGGAAATACCCAAAATCCCAATCCCTAAAAAAAACTTTTCTAAAAATCTACTTTTTTATTAAAACGATCACTCTGGTGTTATAAAGGGCTTTTGGCAGAAAATACTTTTAATCTGAAATTTTTCTGCGATATATATGAACTTGTGCATTTTAGAATGAAAAAAATCCCAGATTTCCATAAGGAAATACCCAAAATCCCAATCCTTAAAAAACTATTTCAAAAATTTACTTTTTTATTAAACGATCACTTTGGTGTTATAAAGGGCGTTTGAAAGAAAATCTTTTATTGGGTGTATACCTGATTTATGTAGCTATATATTAAGTATAATATTAAGAAGATTCTTTCAAACTTGTGCTCTGAGAACTTAATAAAAAAGTTAAATTTTATTTTTTTAAATTGACAAACTTTGATCGGGCTTGTGGTTAGATCTTTGCCCCAAACGCATTCGGATTTATTTTACTCGCATTTAAGGTTATGTTTTTATTTTTTAAAACAATAAAAAAATATAAAGTTCTAAACAAAATATGGTTTTATTAGTAAAAATCCCCTAAATCTCAATCCTAAAAAACCCATTTAAAAAGTTGATTTTTTTTATTAAAATGACCACCCTGTCGTTATAAAGGACAGTCGGTAACTTTTTTTTTTGGGGGGGATGGTGATTACCTTATTATATATGTAGTTATATGTTAACGGTAATTTAAAATAATCCCAACTTTGCGATTTGAGAACGATAATAACTAAAACTTTTTTTAAATTATCAAAGTTTGGAAAAGATTTGTGGGCGGTTTGTTGCCTCAATCATAATTGGATTTTCTTTATATGAATTCTTGTAAAGTTTTCTTTATTAAAAAAAGCAAAAATCCATGAAGTTCAGAATAAAATAGTTGTTTTATCAGGGAATAATTAAAAACATCTTTTTGGAAAAATTTTCAAAAAAAAAACAATTTTTAAAGTTTCATTTTTAGATTAATATAACTTTTAAAGGGACTCGTATATTTAAATGGTTAACGAAACAAGATGTTTTAGAATTTTATAGGGAATCTGGTATATATTTAAACAAAATATAAGGAATCATAATAAGCACGCCACCTTAAAAATCTAAAATAATTTAAGGCTGAAAATGGTTTAAAACTGTATTTCAAGTTAAATATCTCTAAAACTATAGGATATAACATACCGATGTAAACGTAACTCCAGAGATATGGAGCAGGGTTAACTATGTAAATAATATATTTTGTCTTAATGCTTTAATTTAATTTAATTTTTTTGGGTTAAAAAAAAAAATCAACATACCAGAGTTGGCCAACTTTGGAGGGTCACCAACAACGCCTCCGACCTTCCTAACTGGTCGGTCTGTACTCCTTCAAATTACCATGAAAACACCTCAGCTCTAAGTTTGTGAAATTTAGAGTACCATAACGGTTCAACGGTTTCAAGGCAAACTTTTTTACTTATATTTCTCTCTAAAAAGTGTTTAAAATCAGTTAAGACCTTTTGAATTTTAGCTTAAGGTTCCTCCCAAATAAAAATATTATTTATGTTGGGAATATAAAATTCTTATTATTATTTTTTTCAATTTCTTTACGTCATCATTTTTATACAGTTTTGTTTTTTTTTTGCGTTAAATAAAAAATATCTTCTTAATGCTTAATAAGGTCTGATAACGGCTCTCTATAGCTTTTTATTAATATTATTCCTATACATATGTATTATGTGAAGTACAAGGTCTATTTTTGAAAGTCTCTAGCAAAAAAATTATAGTCATTAATTATCTATGAACTATAAATAAATCCAAAATAATTTGTCTTGAAATATTTCGAAGAAGAACGTGATTTTGAACATGAACCATTTCATACTGCTCTGTTTACTTTATGGACTAAGTCTTATTCTAAGGAATCTTTATAAGCGATATCAAGCTTTTCTCTTTGTATTTAATAACTACAACACTATAAAATCTGTTAGGTCCACTCATGAGGTCTTAATATGACACAGACATACGGTGTATAAGAGAAAAAAATCTCTAATACTCTTCAGAGATAATCGATAAGCTCATCTAGAGCAACGTACTGATTTTACTGGTTTTGATTTCGAAACAAGTTCTAAAAACTCTGATGTAGAGTCAAAGAATCAAGAAGTATTAAATCAGTAGAAGGAATTTTCTATATCGAAAAAGAAATATAGAATTGAGTTCTATATTTCTATAAGTAGTCAATCGGGAGAATCACTTCTGAGGATTAAAAATGAATTTAAGGATAAACATCAATGAGTAATCAAATTTTGTACAAAATTTTGCATAATTTGAGAGAATTTCCAACCGATTGACGATCAAAAACAAAGGGAAAAACTGCCGATAATCCAACTAAATGTAAAATAGGAGAGAAATAACTTAACTACTTCCGAATAACTCTTTAAGTATGAAAGTAAATGCTGCAATAATTTCTATTCTTAAGCAACAGTTTAAATCCGTCAAAGCGATTTGAATTAAGAAGTGAAAGAACATATTCGATGGGAGCGGAGACAAGAGTTATCGAATCGTCGATGAAGACATATCACACAACAATCTTGAGACTTGAAAGTTTCAGTTGGTTTAAAAGTTTTCGCTCAATTTGAAAAGCCAGTAAAATAATCCTTCACTAGATTTTGAGTTGGTTCCATTACAATCGCTTACAGTCTGCAGTCATTTTCCCCCATCAATTGGAGTGGCATTTGGTTTATATCATAACATTTATTGGACTTTGACTAAAAACACTCTTTAAAATGTTTCTGTGGATCTGCTAGAAACATTGTAAAATTTATTGGAAAATCGATTGAAATCTTGAATAAAGATATCGCAAAGCATCTGGCTGGATAAAATGTATGAATCTGATATAAGAAGTTGGACAAAATCTAGATCATAATAAAATGATAAAAACGTATGTTTTTTCACTAGTAATTTATTATATCTGCCGAAGAATCCAAATAGTGAAGATAAAACAGCGCCATCTGTCTTTCTACCTCCCCAGATATTCACTTGCTGAGAAGAAAATAAGAATTTGAAACAGATTTTTTTGTTAGAGAAGTTATAAGGCATCACAAAAATCTTAATTAAGATATAATTTAAAGGAAACTTTAAAATGTCCCTGACAAAGTCTGGATCATAATGAAGTTATTTAAACATCATTGAAACAAGCTTAACTGTGCAGATGATATTTGTTTTTAGACTCAAAGTCTCTCAGATCTAGCAAAGAATGTAACAATTCTAGTAGTTGAGATGGAACAGCGCCCTCTGCATTACTTTTACTCTGAAATCATAATGGATCATAATGGGTTGATTATAATGTTATCTAAACAATCTTAATTAGGCCCAAATCATGCAAATAATGTAACAGTTGAAGTAGTTGAGCTGAAATAGTGTTCTCTATTTTTTCCCCAAAATTAATTTAATTTTCTGTGTAAAATATACAAATTTTGAAAAAGATTTTGGTTGAAGTATGTGAGACATAATAAGAGAGAATCCCCTACAAGTGCTGGACCTTGATACTTATCTGAACAATTTTATTTAGGCAGATGATATTTGTTTTTTGACTGACAATTTCTTTCTGATCTTTTAAAGAATGTAACAGTTTAAGTAGTTTAAATGAAACAGCGCCCTCTGCATTACCTTTACTCTGAAATCATAATAGATCATAATGTGTTAATTATAACGCTATCTAAACAATCTTAATTAGGCCCAAATCAAACAAAAAATGTTACAGTTGAAGTAGTTGAAATAAAACAGCGCCTCTACAGTTCTCTATTCCTAGAATAAGACTGGTTTATAGTGAAGAGACTATAACGTTATATAAGCAATCTTATTTTGGGTCATAGTTCTTACAAAGATCTAAAAACTCTGAAAACTAACAAGTTACAGTTAAGCATTTTAGATGAAACAGCGCCCTCTTTCTATTTTCCTCTTTTTTCTCTGCTTTCATTGCTACTTCGTGCAGTTTAACGTTTCAATTGTGTTTTAAAAATTTGAAATACACATTTTTTAAAAAATGTAAATATGTATTCAAGGCTAATGAAAGCATTTAACAATGTACAACGTAATTAATTTAGAATAATAAAAAGAAAAAACGATGTAAAATGTTAATTAATATTATTAAGACTGTAATTGATTAACATAAAAATTTTTGTTGAAAAAAAGAGTGAAATACAAATACGAATATAATATAATTTAATTTAGGTGTGTTTTGCATTTAAACAATTTTCTAAACAGTTTTCCTCTTTTTTACATATTCTATATTTAGTAATTGACATAATTTATATTTCATTTGTATACCCTACACCATCACCAGCGGTCAAGAAAGTATATTAACTTTGTCATTACGTGTGTAATGCTAAAAAGAGATTATCTCAGACACCATTATGTATATATATATTCTGGCAAAATCTGAGTCGATTTACCTATGTCCGATTGTCTATCCGTCTGTCTGCCTTTTGTTGTCACATTCACATCTACAATATATGACAGAGCTCAATGAAATTTGGCCTAAGTGTTTGTTATAGTTCTAGGAAGTTTTCTATTTAAAATGAGCAAAATCGGTTAAGTATATCAAAATATCTAAACCGATATCTGAGACAACCTCTTAGTTCCAGCGAAGAATTTTCGTGAAATTGTTAATTATAAAGATTTTTTATCAGAATATGAAGTTATATGTACTTCATTATCATTCCAATTCAAATCGGTTCAGTAAAAAAAAAGTTATAGCTAAAAATATCACTAATTTTGTGACTCATTAAGTGTTTCCTGTGTTATATTTAAGGAAGACTTTTATATATATTTAATACATTTGTGAGTGAGTGACTGTGTACGAAACATAACGTATTTACTTCACACATATTTGTGGTGAAGGGTGAAGTGAAGATTCGTCATAGCCTTATGTAACATTCTTGTGATTCTTACGAAACATGACGGAAGAAAGAAAATATGGATGAGTTTTTTTTTAGGAATTTTTAAATTTCAAGGGTGTTTACTATTGTGGCTCAGTGTCGTTTTTTATACGCATTTGATTTATGCTAAAATTCACATCTTTAACGATTTAAATTTATAATTTTTTTATGAAATAAAAAAACGTTAAACGGAATAACTCATAAATTAATAAATTTAAAATTCCCATCAACAAAAAAAAAAAGTAAAATAGTACGAGTGATGTCAACTGTCTTTAAGCTAAAAGAAAAACGAAAAAAAAGAAAAAAATACATTTCAATAACAAAAACACAACTGTTTAGGTTTTTGAACTTGTATTAAGTTCTTTTGCTTTTTCTTCTTCTTCCAAAGTTAATGGCCACAAGACATTGACTTTAACGTTTAAAAGAATAAAAAAAAACAAAAACGTAAAAATAATAACAACAACCCCCCAGAACAATAACAACAACAAAAAGTACAATAATAAATAGTACAATAATAATATCAACGTAATAATAACAACTACGTAGTTACAAAGTTTGTTTACGTTTTTCCCCCTCTCCCTCTTCCTCTTCATCTCTTCTTCACACGATCTTTAAATCAAGTTATTTTGTTTTTTTCAATTTTAATTATTATACCTACACCATCATGGATGGTGGGGGGATTATTATGCATTTGTGGACAGAAAAAAATAGTCCTTCCATCACCGATCAACTCAGAATTACTTTCTGAGTTGATTTAAGCAAGACCGTCCGTCTGTCCGTCCAGCCGACTGTCCATGTGAAGCTTGTTTGCAGAGTGCAGGTGGTAGTTTTGAAGATATCTTAATGAAATTAGGCACACATTATTACTTTGGTCCAAGGACAATGCCTAATGAAATTGGTTCTAATCGATTTATTATTTCATATAGGAATTGCATTATTAGTCCATTTAAATTTCTAAATATAAAACAATTTTATCCAAGTTTTGCGAAAATAAATCTTATTATATTTTATAACGATGTGTCAAATTATACGAGGATCGGTCCATTATATACCTTCCAAATATCTGTTTGAAATTCATAAATCGCACATATACTGGGGTATTTTATAAATATTTTAGTCAAATTAAAATAAATATAATCCAAAACCTTTGTGCTAGACTATAAGAGGTCGGTCCATAATTTTTGTTAACTTTCACATAACCATTCAGAAAAAATTCCTTGACATAAATACAATTATCATAATAATCTATTGCATACATAAACATAATTAAGAAAAGCAAACTGTACGAGGGCTGTTCATAAATTTTGTATAGTAGTAATTTACAACCAACAATGTGGTGTAGGGCATAACATAGTCGGTCTTAACCAACCTTGTTTTATTTATAATTTTTCAATAAATCAATTTTACGCTCTTTTCTTTATAAGAAATTAATTTTCTGTTAGAGAAGACATTTTCTGAATTTTAGTAACTTAAATATAATTATATAACTTTTATCTTATATACCATATACATATATAAATATATATTTTAGTGTTGTTACTGTTCTGATTTAAAAACGCCAAATCGACAGTGTTATCAAAACGATATTTTTTTAAATATCTCTACAACATCTGAACCGTTAGAGATATTTTAATAAAATTTCATATAATTAGAGTTGAATTGTTTTGTAGTTGATGTGGAGGAGTACAAGACTCTATCTGATCAGGGTTGTAGTCAGTGATGCTCCAAAGTTGTGCACTTTAAAAAAAACACTGTATTACCAAAATCTATCTTTTTTCAGGTTAGATTTCTGGAACTTTTGTAAGGTAAGAGATATTTTAATGAAATTTCTCAGGGTTAAAGTTGAGGTATTTTCAGGATGAATGGAAGGAGTACAAACACATATGTAAACAGGGGCGCACTTTTTGACTCTCTAAATTTGGCAACCTCGAGTATGTAGATTTTTTTAAATTCGCCCAAAATTCATTTGTGGAAAGCCCCGGTTAATCTCCATAAAAATAATCTTTCCTCTTCAATATAACTCTTATAGTTTTCGAAATATTCAAAACAAAATAAATTTTTTAATCATTTTTACTCTGGTTTTTAGTTGTTTTAAGTTAGCGACATAATTTTTGGACTTTTTTCCAAAAGGTGCCATTATTTAATCACTAATAAAACCTTTTTAATTCTGAACTTATCAATTTGTTTACTCTTTTTTCAGAAATCTTAACAAGAATATTTGTTAACAAAATCCGGACGTATTTGGACCAAAGATATTCTCTCAAGTCCTAATCAAATATAATCATCTTTATTATTTTATTATATTTTCTTATTTAAATTATTCTGAATATATAGAGACATATGTAAGATAAACAAAAGTCACTTTGACTTCGTATTTTTACCGATAATGAAAACTTAAACGCACACGAAAAACCCGCCAACCAGTCAAATCAACGCCGTAGTCGATTATACATCACATCCAGCTTACAATCTGTATTTGGTGGGATCGAAAGCATGTTTTCTATTTTATGCTGTTGAAATCAAGCCAGATAATCCCAGAATCAACCTTCATCATGACTAAACTCGCGACATAATGAAAAATTTTGTCAAATAGTGAATTTGAAGCTTTGACTCAGCCATCTTTAGCAAGCTTTAAGCAGCATTTTATTTTCATCGAAGTCGAACACTTATACTGTGACCCGGTTTCACTTTTGAACAAAATATAAGAAATTCACTACAAGTGAATTTCATTGTGGTGTAAATGTCAAGAACAAGTTTCTTTTCACAATTGAAATTGCGTCTCTAGATTTTCTATTTTTAGTTCCCCACAATGTTCTCACTGTGAATAGTAATTTCCCAGTTCTGTCTCTCTCTAACATTTGTGATTTCTGCATACTGCTGTCCCAATCTGCATTCAAAACGTATGTTCTAGGTATCCACTATCTTGTAAACTTGCTGGTTCCTCACAAATATTCAAGTTTCAAGTTTCGAATCTGTTCATTACGGTACATTTTACAATTCCATTAAAGATTGTAAACTTGATTCGCAATGATATCGTTGGAGATTTGCAAATGTAGTTTGAACGGTTGAATGTTCAAGTGGCGATTCCAATACCAGTGTTAAGCTCCAAGAAATATCTGTCTAATCATGATCACTTAGGCGGCTTCGCAGTTCTTCTACTATTCCGCAGCCATTATTAATAAATTCTAGCAAGAATCGAACAGATTACACTAAAGGAATTATTCAGATCAACAAAAGCTTTGGATATCTGGGCATAGGGATTCTATGAACTGATCCAACCATCAATTCCCAATATAAAGTTTATCCGGAAGATCTTTCAAACATTCGCTAATCTAATGAAGCATTTTTAAACTGATTCAAATTCTGAAATATACTTTGCAAAAGTAGAGATTTTCGTATATCAAATATCATATAGAATAATCCCAAGCGAAATCCCTTCTATCGGATGGTCGTAGTTGGAAATCAGTTTTTTTCTATTTCAATTTTAGAAACAACTCTGAGCAACTACTTTCACATCCACGACTTTAAAGCACAAATCATCATCAAATGAAGATTTTCTCAAGGGGATGTCATTACCTGAAGTTTTACTCCGTTGGATCTACAGAATCTTTAAGGTGAACCATTCTCACGAACCTTACAATTGGCGTAAGCTTGTGACTATAGTGGTACACTCACTCATTATGGCAGCAAACACAGCTGTATGTATGAAACATATCGATGATTTGATGTCTCTTCATTCTCCGAAACTTTGGTTTTATATCTTTATATACTTTCCAATAGCATGACTTTCACTTAAACACACATCTTTCGAAAGTTTTAAATCGAGTTCTAATAGGAGCTTTTCCTTTTTAGTTTATACCAAAGGGTATCTCCCGTTAGTGGATCCCTTTGTAAACATGTGTCCCTGCTACTTTTAATATTCCGAAGTAATTTCACTTACTTTTACGTGATCAATTTCCTGTTTAAATTATGGACCGATCAAGGTCTCAAGATAGACCTAAACCTATCGAAATTAAAGACTTAATTGAATACGATTTTTTCCCTTTTAAACAATTAATTCTTTAAAATTACCTTCCTTAACACAAAAGCTAACAATCTTGCCAGACATATTCCAGTGTCTGGGTTAAGATAAACATTTTGTGCAGACATACATACATACATTCATGGACTCTCTCTGTCTCACACTCTGTGTCTTTAGTCAATAAAGAATTATTATGGTCCTGTTACGCATTTAATTTTTATTTCTTCTTTAAAAAAAAAACAAACAAAAATCTTTGCGAAAAAGAACAAAGAAACTGATCGGTAAAGAATACGATACTGATCCTACATTAACCGTTGTTGTTGTTGTTGTTGCTGCTGCTGCAAATGATTGAGAAGAGGATGAATTCATCTCAAGCATTAAGGCCAAATTCAACAAAAAAAAACAATAACATTTTTTTGCTCCTCATGGTTCCTCCTAAAAAAAGAATAACAACAACAAAACCGATGGATGACTGAAAATCCATAATAACCGACCATTCTTGCTTTTTTATGTATTGTGACCATTCACAATAACAACAACAAAAAAAAAATAAGTCAATAAAATAGAGGAACTGGTATCACTTGATTGGTTTGTATATATATAAATATGTATATATACAGATGTATATAAACATTTGTATATACATTTATATGTATATGTATTTGATTATTTTTATTTACATATTTTTATACCCTTCACCACTTCAATTGGCGATGTGGGTATATTAACTTTATCATTTCGTGTGTAACGCAAACATGGAATCATCTCAGTTTCCATAATGTCTGTTGTTGGCACGTTTACATTCACAATGATTGACAGAGTTCAATGGAATTTGGTCTGAGTATTTGTTATAATCCTGAGAAGTTTCCTATTTTTAAATCAGAAATATCGGTTCAGTAAAAAATGAAAAGATATAGATCGATATCTGAGTTCATTTTGCCATAATATGAAGTTATATGTATTTCATTAAGTGATCCTGTTTATGAGTGTGTATGTACGAATTATAACGTATTTACTTCACATGCATTTGTGGTGAAGGGTATTGAAGATTCGGCATAACCGAATTTAGCATTCTTTCATGTCTTTCAATCAACATCATCTTTCTTTTCTCTGTTTGTTATCACTCAAATGTGGCAACATTTTTCTTTGTATTATTATTGTTGTTGTTGTTAACAGCAACAAATTGCAAACAGAGAAAAAAATACGTTTAAATTTGAATGAAAGGAAAAGTTCAAAATTCTTTTTAAACTTCCACCGAAAAAAAAATTATTAAATCTTAATTTGTTTCTGACTTTTTCTTTGTTGTCGGGAGTTATTTCTTCATCTTTTTTGGGAGTTTTTTTATTTGAGATTCAAATGGTTGAGACACAAAGAAACTTAAAAAATTTCCTTTTTTTAAATTTTATATTCTTGAGATTTGTAATTTTTTTGGTGAAATTTTTCTTTTGTGTGTTTTTATTTCAAAATGACGTTAATACGATCAATGACTCTTTTGTTTTTTTCCTGTAAAACCAGACTCAAACCGAAACCCACAAATCAAATGTTTATGTCTTTTTAATTAGTTTAAATTTATTACAAAAGGAATTCTACATTAATGAATTTTAATTATGCAGGAATCGGAAATAACTGTTTGAGGGAAATGAATCATATTATTGGTACTTTAAAAAAAACAGTCGTTTATGAGTTCCAGAAATTTAATTTGAAAGAGTCTAATCTATGGAGTAGTTTATAAACTCCTCTTTAGATTCGAATAGTTTATAAACTTGTTTATACACAAATCTCTAAAATTGTTTATAAACTTGTTTATACACAAATCTCTAAAATTGTTTATAAACTTGTTTATACACAAATCTCTAAAATTGTTTATAAACTTGTTTATATTTTTGTCTTTAAAATAGTTTCTAAACTTGTTTATATATTAATCTCTGGACACTTTAAGTGAGCTATTCTCACGAACCTTACTTTTGACGTAAGCTTGTGACAAAAGTGATACACTCAATCATTTGTGACAGCAAACACACACAATATTATGTAGAATTGCAACATATCGAGGATTTGATATCTCTTCATTCCAGCCATCCTTATTGAAGTTATAAATTTATCAGCTGATTCTCCTAAACTTTAGCTTTATATCGTTATTTACTTTCCAATAGTAATACTTTCCACGAATAGTTTTTGATTCGATTCTGATTTGATGACTTACCCAAACACACATCCTCCGAAAGTTATAAATCAAGTTTATGGGAGATTGAAATTTTGCCACTAGTGGATCTCTTTATAAACATGCATCTCTACTACTGTTAAGATTCCGAAATGATCCTCTCATGCTATTTTGTGATCAATTTCTTGTTCAAATTATGGTTCACTTTACAACTGGATCAAGGTCTCAATATAGACCTGCGTCTAATCCTAAGTCTATAGATTCGAATAGATTATAAACTTGTTTATACATTCATCTCTGAAATAGTTTATAAACATGTTTATACATTCATCTCTATAATAGTTTATTAACTTGTTTATATACTTGTCACTACACTAATTACTAAACGTGTTTATACACAAGTTTATAAACATGTTTATACACAAGTCTCTAGATTAGTTTATAAATTAGTATCGAGATTAGATCTAATTTTGTTTTACAAAATATTTTTCTCTTTTGATTTGACATTTTAATTTTAACCTTAAAAACAGCAAAATGTCATAAGAATTTCCTTTCTTTGTCATGAATTTATATCATTTTGTATGAAATCACCTTAAAAAACAAACAAACAAACAAATAACATTTTATTTAAAATATCTCTAAATGTTTTTTTCACTTAAAGACGTCATATTAATTTAGCATGAATCATGTGATGATAAATCTGAAGTTCATTGTCGATAGAAAATAAATAAAAAAATATATTTTAGATCATAAACTACTTTTATATAGAATGATGAAAGTTCTTAAAAATATGATTTTATAATTTTATTTATGGAAAAATAATTATAAATTGTGATACCAAATAAAAGTTTTATTAAAAAAAATTACATATATATTTTTTAAATAAAATATAAAGAAATCATGTTTTAGTTTGTAATATCGTGTGGGTTTTATTTTTGCTACAATCATCTGTTGCACAGTGGTCCCTAAGTATAGTCTTCACACTGGTTTATAAACTTGTTTATAATCTTGTCTTTAGACTAATTTATAAACTTGTTTATCATCTTGTCTCTAGACTGGTTTATAAACTTGTTTATAATCTTGTCTCTAGACTGGTTTATAAACTTGTTTATAATCTTGTGTCTAGACTTGTTTATAAACATGTTTATAATCTTGTCTCTAAACTAAAACTTGTTTAAAGTCTAGATTTGGATTAGTTTTTAAAAAAATGTGTTTTGGAACCACTGTGCTTGGGTTAATATAAAAAAATGTTTCTGTAGTTTAAAGTTCAGTTTACTATATGTTTTAGTCCATATGTATGTGTGTGTGTGTTTACTTTAGAAATTCACAATTATACTCTCATAAAATTTATTGGAAAATTATCTTGTGTTAATTATAAGTTTTTGTTCTTGACTAATTGTTTAAATAGAATATTTGTGTATTTTTAACAAGAAATCAATTTAAGTTCTGGAAATAAAAAATATAAAAACTACAAAAATCCGGATGCTGTAAATGATCGTAATTAAATTTCTTCCAAAAATCCACTTAAAATATGTTTGATATTTTATTATTTATCATTTAATAACGATCATTTTATCATTTTCTCATGTTTTTTTGGACATGATTTTGTCATGATCTTTTCCTTCGATTTCCTGTCCAAATATAAATGCAGAATTTACTTTTTCTTTAACCCAATATTTTATTCAAATACAGTGCACGAATTAAAATTCTTATAACAAAATGATCTAATCCCCTACAAATTGTGCACGATCATTTAAATTAACTCTTCTCTATTCACTGAGTTGATGACTTCTGATCAGCTCATTCTCAATTAACGAAACTTCATGATCATGATTTATATTGAAATAGAAGATCATTTAATTAATGGCGTTTAAAGTGACCTAAATACATAAGTTAAAATTTTTTTTCACTCTCTTGAAAATTCCAAAAAAATTTCCTCTTCAAAATTATAAACGGAAATTCAAAATTCAATGTTTTTTTCATCTTGCACTTAAATAAGAGATAAATTAAAGAAATATATAATTAATAATTTTTATTAAATTATTTTAATTAAATTATAAAGAAAATTCTTTTTCGTGTGTGTATAACATAAAGTTTTTTTTTCGATGATTAAGTTTAGCGACAAAGTTTCTAAACAATTTCTAATGATAATTTGTTAATGTTATGTGTTCTCGTTTGAAGGGGGGTAAAAAAGTGTGATTTTTAAGGGGGGTAGAAAACATTTTCGAAAAATTTATGTTGAGCATTAAAAGCTAAACAGAAAAAATTACGTCGTTTTTTTCAAAAGGGAATTTTTTTTAAACCCACACACATATGAAATCATACATAAAAATATTAATATGAAAACATAGAAATATACAATGTACATTAATACAGTGTATCAAACAAATATTTTGTCTTTAGTCTTGCATAATTGGGCTACAATTTTAACTAGTCTAGTGTTGTCTCTACACTAAATTATAAACTTGTTTATAATCTAGTCTCTAGATTAGTTGATAAACATGTTTATCAACTAGTCTCTAGACTAGTTTCTAAACTTGTTTATAATCTAGTCTTTAGACTAGTTTCTAAACTTGCTTATAATCTAGTCTTTAGACTAGTTTCTAAACTTGTTTATAATCTAGTCTTTAGACTAGTTTCCAAACTTGTTTATAATCTAGTCTTTAGACTAGTTTCTAAACTTGTTTATAATCTAATCTTTAGACTAGTTTCTAAACTTGCTTATAATCTAGTCTTTAGACTAGTTTCTAAACTTGTTTATAATCTAGTCTTTAGACTAGTTTTTAAACTTGTTTATAATCTAGTCTTTAGACTAGTTTTTAAACTTGTTTATAATCTAGTCTTTAGACTAGTTTCTAAACTTGTTTATAATCTAGTCTTTAGACTAGTTGATAAACATGGTTATAATCTAGTCTTTAGACTAGTTGATAAACATGTTTATAATCTAGTCTTTAGACTAGTTGATAAACATGTTTATAATCTAGTCTTTAGACTAGTTGATAAACTTGTTTATAATCTAGTCTTTAGACTAGTTGATAAACATGTTTATAATCTAGTCTTTAGACTAGTTGATAAACATGTTTATAATCTAGTCTTTAGACTAGTTGATAAACATGTTTATAATCTAGTCTTTAGACTAGTTGATAAACATGTTTATAATCTAGTCTTTAGACTAGTTGATAAACATGTTTATAATCTAGTCTTTAGACTAGTTGATAAACATGTTTATAATCTAGTCTTTAGACTAGTTGATAAACATGTTTATAATCTAGTCTTTAGACTAGTTGATAAACATGTTTATAATCTAGTCTTTAGACTAGTTGATAAACATGTTTATAATCTAGTCTTTAGACTAGTTGATAAACATGTTTATAATCTAGTCTTTAGACTAGTTGATAAACATGTTTATAATCTAGTCTTTAGACTAGTTGATAAACATGTTTATAATCTAGTCTTTAGACTAGTTGATAAACATGTTTATAATCTAGTCTTTAGACTAGTTGATAAACATGTTTATAATCTAGTCTTTAGACTAGTTGATAAACTTGTTTATAATCTAGTCTTTAGACTAGTTTCTAAACTTGTTTATAATCCAGTCTTTAGACTAGTTTCTAAACTTGTTTATAATCTATTCTTTAGACTAGTTTCTAAACTTGTTTATAATCCAGTCTTTAGACTAGTTTCTAAACTTGTTTATAATCTAGTCTTTAGACTAGTTTCTAAACTTGTTTATAATCTAGTCTCTAGACTAGTTTCTAAACTTGTTTATAATCTAGTCTCTAGACTAGTTTATAAACATGTTTATAATCTAGTCTCTAGACTTGTTTATAATCATTTTAATCCAGTTTTTAGACCAGTTTGTGAACATGTTTATAGTGAAGTCTCTAGACTAATTAATAAATCTATTTCTTGTCGAATTCCTCCTAAATTATGAAAATTTAAACTCATATTTGAGTAACTGTTGCTTTAATATTACAGTTATGTCTGAGTAAATTCAAATGTTTATGTTCAAGTGTTGCCAAACCTAAAAGTTGCTTAATTTTTCGATTAATTTAATTTTTTATATGAAATTTTAATTGAAACTATTTTCCTCGTGCATTAAAAACTACGTTTTAAATAAATTTTTAAAATATAAAACAAATAAAAATACAATTTATATGTTTTTTTTTGTTTTGTTTTTGTGTTGTTGCTTTCTTGACAATCAAATAGTTTTTCAATACGTGTTTTATTAATTAAAAGTAAAACGAAAAAAACTTTTCTTTTTGTTTAGTCTACAACACAATTATTGTTATTATTGTTGTTGTTGCTGTGTTTGTTGTTAAAATATCTGTATATATTTATATATTAATTTTATTTCTGTTCACTCAAGTCAATTCAATACACACAAACATTCATATAACAACAATAATTATTTCGTAACAAATATAAACGTCAAAGATAATAATAACAAATAAATGTTAATAAGAAGCAGCAACAACAAAATAAAATCGAAAAAAATGATCACAAAAAACAGCTGATTGTTAAAATAAATAAAAATAAATGTTTTTTTTTTTTTTTTCTTAACACACTTATACTCATTTATTGTACATCTGTGAGAGTGTTTGTGTTTAAAAGTGTTTTTTTTATTTGTTTTCATTTTCTATTTTTATTTCTCTATTTAATTTTCTCTATTTTACTGTTCTTCTCATTTGAATTTAGCAAATATTTAAACCTCTAAAATCAACAAAGATACGTTAATTTATCATTAAGTGTTTAAATGTGTGTGAGACTCTTATTACAATTAGTGAAACATGTGTTTGTTGTTGTAAGCAAAAAACGGAGTAGATTTAATTGAGCGTTATTTTTTGAAAATTATACATTAGAGTAGTTAAAGTGCTGAGACGAGTCTAAAGAATAGACTAAAAACCTGCCTAAGTATTAGACCAATATCTTGACTAGTTGCTAAACATGTTTATACTGTAGTCTTTAGACTAGTTGATAAACATTTTTATACTGTAGTCTTTAGACTAGTTGATAAACATGTTTATACTGTAGTCTTTAGACTAGTTGATAAACATGTTTATACTGTAGTCTTTAGACTAGTTGATAAACATGTTTATACTGTAGTCTTTAGACTAGTTGATAAACATGTTTATACTGTAGTCTTTAGACTAGTTGATAAACATGTTTATACTGTAGTCTTTAGACTAGTTGATAAACATGTTTATACTGTAGTCTTTAGACTAGTTGATAAACATGTTTATACTGTAGTCTTTAGACTAGTTGATAAACATGTTTATACTGTAGTCTTTAGACTAGTTGATAAACATGTTTATACTGTAGTCTTTAGACTAGTTGATAAACATGTTTATACTGTAGTCTTTAGACTAGTTGATAAACATGTTTATACTGTAGTCTTTAGACTAGTTGATAAACATGTTTATACTGTAGTCTTTAGACTAGTTGATAAACATGTTTATACTGTAGTCTTTAGACTAGTTGATAAACATGTTTATACTGTAGTCTTTAGACTAGTTGATAAACATGTTTATACTGTAGTCTTTAGACTAGTTGATAAACATGTTTATACTGTAGTCTTTAGACTAGTTGATAAACATGTTTATACTGTAGTCTTTAGACTAGTTGATAAACATGTTTATACTGTAGTCTTTAGACTAGTTGATAAACATGTTTATACTGTAGTCTTTAGACTAGTTGATAAACATGTTTATACTGTAGTCTTTAGACTAGTTGATAAACATGTTTATACTGTAGTCTTTAGACTACTTTATAAACATGTTTATACTGTAGTCTTTGGACTAGTTTATAAATATGTTTATACTGTAGTCTTTGGACTAGTTTATAAACTTATTGATGATTTTAGACAAGTTTGTTAAAAATTATTTGTTTTTTTTTTTAATTTTAGCGTTTTTTTTTTCTTCTTTCTTTTTTATTAGCAACACTTGTAACTCTTTGTAACCATTTACAACATAATAGCAACTTTTTTGTTTTTGTGTTACCAGTTGTTGCTTTTATTGTTGATGTTGTTGTTGTATTTGTGGTTGTTGTTAGTGGTTCTTGTTTTTAAATTGAGTACACAGACAACTTTTAAAACCTTGAAACATTTTTATTATTTGACTTTTCACAAAAAAAGAAAGAAAATAAAACACAACAAAAGAAAAATAAAACAAAAGTACCAGCAACATTTTCTTTGTTTTCAAAATGTTGAGCAACTTTAAAAGAGAGTGTTATGTTGCTAATAAAGGAAATGTATTTAGTTAAAAGTGATAATTTTTTGTTGTTGTTTTTTTTACGCTATAATCAGCATTTAAACATTAAAATCACGTTTTTTAGCATAAATTGGGAAATTAACACGTTTTTGTGACAAAATTTTAAATCTTTTTTTTTTTTTTTTTTGAAGATTTTCAAATTTAGTTTCATCGAACGTATCTAATATTTGTGTTGTTGTTTTAGATTATTTTGAAGGTTAAACATATTCTGTTTGTGTGTGCGTGTTTGGTTTTTTTTTTCAAATTTAATGTTTTTTCATGATTTTTCTTTGTTACAACAAATTTTTATTCGATTTCATTATTTAAATGGTTTTTTAATATTTTATTTTGAAAAAAGATTAAGGTCACGTGGAAAAAGGAATTCTATTCTAGACGAATTATAAAAATGTGCGATTTTTTAATTTTGAGGAAATGAAATTGTTAATGAAATTTTCTAACAAATTCTTTTCCTTGAAAAAAAAAAATTACAAAAATTTCATATCTTTTGGTTTTCAATTTTATCAGTTGACCACAAAATTTTGATAATTTTATTTTGAAGGAAATTTAATTATCAAATTGTTGTTTTTTTTTTCGTTTATAACTCTAATCATGACCTTAAAGCTTAAAGTCATTATTATCGAAGGTTAAATTAGAACGAATAATAAAAAACTACAATAATTGAAGATAATGAAAAATTATGGAAAATTATTTTATAGTAAACAATTACGAAAATGTTGTATAAAAAGGAAATTATTGATGGACATTTTCTATACAAAATTTTTGTTAAAAAAATTAAACGAAATTTTCTATAAAAATAAATTTTTAACGAAGATTTTCTTTAAAAAAGTATTTTCAATTAGAATTTGCTTTAAAAATTTGTTATAAAAAGATTCTAAAGGAATTTTATTTTAAAGATTAAAAAAAATAAAATAAAGAAATTTTTTTGTGAAAAGAAGTAATTAAACAAAATTTTCTATAAAAATAAATTTGAACGAATATTTTCTATAAAAATAATAACGTAATAATTTTAAAGAAAATTTTTTTTAAATTCTTTTTAAAAACAATTTTCTTAAAATTAAATTAAATTAAATTAAATTTCTATTAAAAAATAATTTTTCTATAAAAAGAATATTTTTTATAAAAATAAATTAAAAAAACGTAATCTTTAAAGAAAATTTTTTATAAAAATAAATTTTTAACGAAGATTTTCTATAAAAAGGTATTTTCTATAAAAAGGTATTTTCAATAAAAATATTATATAAAATTTGTTTATAACAAAATTCTAAAAGTATTTTATGTTAAAGAAAATTTTCTATAAGAATAATAAAATAATAAAATAATAATTTTAAAGACAATTTTTATAAAAATAGAAATTTTCTATTAAAAAAAAAATAAATTTTTCAAGAAAAATTTTTATAAAAATAAATTAGAATAACGTTAAGTAATCTTTAGGAAAATTTTCTATATAAAGAAACTTTCAAGGAAAATTTTCTATATAAAGAAACTTTTAAGGAAAATTTTCTATAAGAAGACATTTTTATAAAAAAAATCTTAAAAAAAAATATAGAAAATTAAAAAAATTGATTAGAAAAATTTTGTATAAATTAAAATTATCGAAAATTTTCTCTTAATAATCGATTTATCAATTTAAAAAATTCTTAAAAAATATAAATAATGTTAAAGGAAAATTTGTGGAAACTTTTCTTTGAGTAGAAAATTTATCGAAAATTTTCTAAAAATTGATAAAAAATTATTCTTATCAAAAAATTTAAATTTATCGATAAATTATCTATAAAACGAAAATTCAATTTATCAGAAAATTTTCTCTAAATAATCGATTTATCGCAAAATTTTCTCTAAACAAACGATTTATAGCAAAATTTTCTCTAAATAATCGATTTATCGCAAAATTTTCTCTAAATAATCGATTTATCGCAAAATTTTCTCTAAATAATCGATTTATGGCAAAATTTTCTCTAAATAATCGATTTATCGCAAAATTTTCTCTAAACAATCGATTTATCGCAAAATTTTCTCTTAATAATCGATTTATGGCAAAATTTTCTCTAAATAATCGATTTATCGCAAAATTTTCTCTAAACAAACGATTTAGAGCAAAATTTTCTCTAAATAATCGATTTAGAGCAAAATTTTCTCTAAATAATCGATTTATCACAATATTTTCTCTAAATAATCGATTTATCGCAAAATTTTCTCTAAACAAACGATTTATCGCAAAATTTTCTCTAAACAAACGATTTAGAGCAAAATTTTCTCTAAACAAACGATTTATCGCAAAATTTTCTCTAAACAAACGATTTAGAGCAAAATTTTCTCTAAATAATCGATTTATCGCAAAATTTTCTCTAAACAAACGATTTATCGCAAAATTTTCTCTAAACAAACGATTTAGAGCAAAATTTTCTCTAAACAAACGATTTTTCGCAAAATTTTCTCTAAATAATCGATTTATCGAACATTTTCTCTCAATTAATAATTGATTTATCAAAAATTATTTCTAAAAATAATCGGGTAATCGAAAATTTTCTATAAATCGTGATACATTTATCAAAATCGTGTATCTAATATGGAAAATTTTCTCTTAATTAATAATTTTTGTTAAATTTTCTTTTAATAGATTTTCATACTCTGCCCTAATGTGTATAACAACTTGTAAACGTTGCTGGGGTCTGTTAATTTGCTTTCAAAATAAATTTATTCAATTTTCTTTTGAGGTTTCTATTTTGTATTTTGTTGTTGTGCTGTTTTATTTTTTTTCTTTTATTTAATTTTATATTTTATAATTTACAGCTGAGTGGATATAAAATGTAACTAAATTTGTAAGTTTTTATTCAAAATTTATTTACAACAACAAAAAAATACACATGAAAATGATAATATTACACACTCACATGATTATATACAACAAAACATATTGTTTTTTTTTATTTATTTTTACTTTGCGTTTGCAAAAACACTCACAAAAACATATGATTTTGTTACATCGTTATAATTCTCTTTCTCTCACTCTCACTCTCACTCTCTTACCCACTCTGGTGTATTTTTCCTTTTAAAGAGCTGAAATAACTGAGTTTAGAAAAAAAATGTTGATATGTATACATTTATCACTATAGCAACATGTTGCTTAAAAGAGAAATGCAAAAAAAAAAACATATGAGAAACATAACAAAACATTGTTGTTGTATTTCTTTGTTGAACATGTTGTTGTTGTTGTTTCTTTTAATGTTTTCGTTTAAATGATAAAGCAAATTTACAATTTAGTGATAAAAGTGTTTGGGTCTTTTTCCCGTTTGTTTGCTAATGTTTTTGTTATTGTAGTCAAGTCACGAAAGAGAATAATAAAAGGAAATTGAGAAAGAAAAGGAAGATTATTTATAAAATTTATGCTGAAAAGTACATTTATTTCGCTCTTTTTTAGTTTAGAAATTAAAGTGGAAAACTACGTAGTTTTTATTTTTATTTTTATTTTGAAAGGGTTTGTGTGTTTTCACCACCACAAATGGTGATGAGGGTATATTAACTTTGTCATTCCGTTTGTAATGCTAAGAAAAAAATCATCTTAGACCACATAATGTATATATATTATATATATATCAAATCAAAACCTGAGTCGATTTAACTAGATCTGTCGGTCTGTTTGATTGTTGTTGACACTCACACATGCAGTGTATTGAAATCCTGAGAAGTTTCCTATTTAAAATCAGCGAAATCGGTTTATTATATTAAAAGTTATAGAACGATATCTGAGGCAATTTAAAAGTTCAAGTAAAAAACAAAAATAATAATTTTATGGACTCATTAAGTGTTGCTGTATTAAATATAAGAAAAACTTTCATATAATGTATACATCTGTGAGTGTAAGTATGAATCACCCGCATTTGTGGTGAAGGGTATAAAAGATTCGACATTGCTGAATTTAGCATTTTAACTTGCTTTGTTTTTGTTTTGTCGATTTTGTTATGAAACTCTCATATGTTTTTATTATGATTTTTTGCTTATAGTTTTTTTGTATGTCTTTGTTGTTGTTGTAATACGTAGTTGTATGTATTTTTTTTTATTTATCGAAATTATTAGATATCAAAGGTATTTTCGTTCATTTGTTCGTTCTTTCATATGCGTTTGCGTGTATTTTTTGTTGTGAATATTTTTATTTGAATGTCTGTTTGTTTGTGTGTCTCATAAGAGTGCTTTATATATATAATGTATTTATATATGTATATAATATACATATATAATATTTTCTGCTATATAATAACTGATTAATATATAAATACTTGTTTTTTTTTGTAGTGTATTTTATATACTAAAAAGTCTTTTTTTCAAATACACAATATAAAAATATATGAAACAGTGATGACCACTCAAAAATGTTAGAGAAAAAAACGCTAATTTGCAGAAAACAAAATTTTAAAACAATTTGAAATGTTAACTTCCGAACGGCTGGTCCTTATTTAAAATGAAATTTTACAAAGTGATAGCACAGGCTTATAATTTCGGATTCCATGAGAACATTTTTAAAATTTTCTTCTTTACCAAATTTTATTTTTTATAACATAAAAGTTATTCAAAATGGTGAACATGAAATTTTTGCAAACTAAATATCTCTTAAAGATCTTGACAGGCCTTCGTTAGCAGATTTCAATTATACGTTTTAGATACAAGAAATTTGGATCGTCTTAAATAATTTTTATGATCAGAGTTTTGCCCATTTTGGAACCAATTCAGAACTTAATTCAAATTAAAACTTAATCTTTGTGTGAAAAATAGAAACAGTACCGGAAGATCTTCTACGTTGATACAAAACCTCGTTTAGTTAGAAAGTATGGTCCACATGATGTTTCTAAAGCCAAAAAAGAAAACATTTTCAAAAGAGCTTTCAATACATTCTGTAGGAAAGTAGCCCGGTTAGCTCAGTGCTCGGAGTAAAGCTAATTCGGGTATAAAACAAACAAGACTCAAAGAGATCCTGACAGGAAAACTAATAAAATTCTTGAGATCAATAATAAAGCACAGAAATTCGAATGACGAAACTTTATTTTGCAGATTTTTCGCAACTTCCTAGTCAAAAATTGTATGTTGCTGATGCTGGAATGTCTAGGACCCAAAAAGATTTTTTAGAATTTCCCAAAAAGTTCTTGGTATATGAAAAGCAATATGTAGTTGCGACAAATGAAGCCAATCATTTGTTACAACGGGGCTCTATAAATACCGAAATTTAGAACAAGAAATGTTCACAAAAAGAGCTGCTTCCATTCATAAGAGCTCATAAAGCGTCAACTTGTTTTTGGTTTGACTAAACATTCTGTCACTATTGTGAACATGTATTTGTACCAAGAAAGGCTAATTCACCTGATGAAGAGCACAAAAACGATGTCCAAAAGTGTTAGTTTTAAACGGAGTTGGACTTCTAGAAAATTTATTAAAAGTTGTCCCTTCAAAAGAAAATTTATTAAAAATTTCCTTTAAATGAAAAATTTCAATTAAAATTTTCCTTTAATTAGAAATTTTATTAAAAAATTCTTTTAAACAGAAAAAAATGGTTTAAACTGTCTTCAAAAAACGCTCAATTGTCATTACCATTATTGACGTAGTCGTTTTCAATTTTTGCTGTTGTTGCTTAAAATTTGTTGTTGTTTTTGTTGTTTTCATTTATACATCGCTCAGCTGTTTAGAAAGTCATGGTACTGGCACACAATCATTGTATAGTATACATATTATTTTTCGTATGTATGTATGTATGTATGTATGTATGTATGTATGTATGTATGTATGTATGTATGTATGTTTGCGTAAACATGCATACACACACAACATACAGACATATAAAATATTTTAGTTAAAATCTACATTATTTCTACTCCGCCACACACCTCCTTTTGAATTTATGTAAAAATGTTTGTGTACAAGTTTGTCGTTATGTCTGTCCATTTATCCGTTCGTCTGTCTCTCATGTGTATCTTTTAGATATAAACATTTCATTTCGTACATATTTAGACTGGTTGACTGCCTGGTTGTTTTTTTTTTTTATTTTTATTTTGTTGTTGTGTTTTTGTTGCTTTTTTTCAATATCTGTTTCTTTATTATTAGTACTGAGATATTTTTTTTTTTGATACCCTACACCACCACAAGTGGTATAGAAGGTATATGAACTTTGTCATTCTGAGTGTAAGGCTAAGAAGGAATCATATCGGCCCTATAATGAATATATACATTTGCATCAAATCAAAATCTGAATCAATTTAGCTATGCCCGTTTGTCTGTCTGTTGTTGACACGCTCACATCCACAATAATTGACAGAATTCAGTGAAATTTAGCTTGAGTATTTGTTGTAGTCCAGAGAATTTGTAACCATTAAAATCGTTTCAGTATAATAAATGATATAGACCGATGTCAGAGTTAACCTCTTAGTTCAAGCGAAGAACTTTCGTAATTATTATGCGGCAAATTAGAATGAAGTTTTGCTATAATATTGAATTGTATATATTTTATTAAGATGCCAAAAATCGGATCAAAATCGCTTCAATAGAAGAAAAGTTATAGACAAAAATATAACTAATTTTTTATATCGTTAAGTGGTGCTGTATTTTATGTGACTGTATATGTGAGTGTGTATTTACGAAACATAAAGTATTTACTTCACACAATATTTGTAGAGAAGGTTATTGAGGATTCGGCATAGCTGAATTTAGCATTCTTACTTGTTTTATATTGTTTTTTGTTGTTGTTGTTGTTTTTGGTGTTGGTGCTACTGCTGTTATTATTTGCTTTTGCTGTGTTTTGTGTTTTCATTTTGTTTTTGTTTCTGTTCAATTTTCAGTCAGTCAGCAGTTTTTCAGTCATCGAGTTTTTAGTTTCTTCACATATTCATCAGTCGTTTTATAGCAACGTGAGTGTTCACATCAATTTAACTTGAAAAAAAGAAGAAAAAATAATAAAATAAAATTAAGAGAATTGAAAAAGAAAATATTTGATAATAAAATTATAATAAAAATAAATACACACACACTTTATAACAATTATCTCTCTCCTCTCGAGTGCACATCACGCATTCATTTTGGAACGGTTACGCGAACGTGGAGTGAATTAAAATATAAAAAAACAACAACAATAATAAGAAATACTATTAAAAGTTTTAAATAAAAGTAATTGTAACAACAACAACAACATCAAGAAATCTAATATAAAACATAAATAATAAAAATAATTACTAATCAAATGTTTAGGAAAAAAGAGTATTTTCAATTATTTGAAAGAGAGAAGAGTTTAATTTTGTTTTTTCTTTTCATTTAAACAAGTTTGTGTGTGGGTTTGTTTCACTCACTCACTCACTCATACACTCATTTATTATTCATTAACTTTGAGTACCAGAGTTAACAATAACTGTATTGCGAGAGTTGTCTGTCTGTCTGTTTTTTTATTTTTTATTGTTTTTGTTTTATAATAAATAAACCAGCAAACAAGCAACAACAACAAAATAAATGCAATTGATTTAAGAAAATAAAATACTCTTTTTGTTGTTATTGCTTTTATTTTTTATTAAAAATACTGAGTGCCACGATGTTTATTTTGTATGGAAATAAAAGAATTTTCAGACCAAAAAAACTGTGTTTTTTTTTTCTTTTTCTTGATAAAATAAAAGTTTTTGATGATTTGATTTTCTTTTATTTAATAAAAGAAAATTTATTATTATTATTATTTTTAAATTTTAACTGTTATGTTAAATAAATAAGGAAGTGTAAAAATTATTAATAAAAAAAAAACGAAAAAAAGATAAATTAAATATTAAATAAATTTTGTTTAATTATGATAAAATGAAATGAAAAAAATTCAAAAGAAAAAAAAACTTAATTGAAGAGAAATGTGATGATGATAAAACAAGGAAAAATACAAAAAGAAATTGAGGAAAAAAAGCATAAAACAACACGATACAATCAGCTGAAAGAAATTAATTAAAGATTTTTTGAAATAAATTTTTTTATTTCAAGGAAATTTTTAAATAGATTTTCTAATTAATTAATAAATTTCTATTTAAAGGAAATTTTTGAAAAATTTTCTATCTAAAGGAAATTTTTGAAAAAATTTTTTATTTAAATGAAATTTTCAGTAATTTTTTTTATTTAAATGAAATTTTCAGTAAATTTACTATTTATATGAAATTTAATTTTCCAATTAAATAAATTTTCAATAAATTTCTTATTTAAGAAAATTTTCTATAAATTTTTGCCGAATTTTCTATTTATTTTTTTAATTTTATATCTAAATAAAATTTGGATAAATTTTCAATTTAAGAGTTTTTTTTATAAATTTTTTATTTAAAGCAGATTTTCTAATTAAAGGAAATTTTCAATAAATTTTGTTTTCAAAGAAACTTTTTATAATTTTTTTCGTGAATTTTCTATTTAAAGGAAATTTTTGTAAAAATGTTCTATTTAAAGGAAATTTGAGTAAATTTTCAAGTTAAAAAGAGATTTTGAATGTTTTTTTTTATTTAAAGGAAATTTTCAATAAATTTTTCAATTTTCAAATTAAAGAAGTTTTTTAAGAATTTTTTTTGGTGAATTTTCTATTTAAATGAAATTTTTTTATAAATATTCCATTTAAGGAAAATTTAGATAAATTTTCAATTTAAAAGAGATTTTTTATGAATTTCTTATTTAAATTAAATTTTTTATTAAAAGTAAATTTTTAATAATTTTTAATTTAAAAGAAATTTTCAATAAATCTTAAATTTAAACGAGATTTAAAAGAAATAAAAATAAAATTAAAAAATCAAAAAAAAAAAAAAAAAAAAAAGTAAAATTTCAATAAATTTTTTATTAAAAGTAAATTTTCAATAATTTTTTATTTAAAAGAAATTTTCAATAAATCTTCAATTTAAACGATATTTTAAAGAAAAAAATAAAATTAAAAAAATTTACTTTAAAGAAAATTCTCAATAAATTTTTTATTTAAAGTAAAATTTCAATAAATTTTTTGTTTAAAGAAAATTTTTAATAAATTTTCTATTAAACATTTAATTAAGCTGTTACCTCTTAAAACATAACATTATAATTCCGGGAGAACTTGTCTGTTGAGAGGACACATTGTTCAGGTAAAAAAAATGTTCCACATGATGTTTCTACGGCCAAAAAATAGAAAGTATTTTCAAAAGTTTCCAATACATCGGGTAGGAAAGCCGCCTGTTTACCTCAGTGCTTGGAATATTTAGTACGCAAAGGTCAAACTTATGCAGGGGTAAAACCATACAAGGCTCATTCAGACATACTCTTTCTATGGTAAACAACCCCTCGAGTGTTACAAGAACAATTATGTGGTATTTGTACCAAAAAAGGCAATTGTTCCGAAATACCGGAAGCTAAGCTCAGTGGAATGATGTTGTGCTCTTGTTTAAAGAGATTTGAAGAAAACAAAAAGGTGTCCAAAAGTTTTTGGTTTTGTTTTTATTCACATATATGTATGTTAAGAAAGTTTCGATCTCACTCCTTATAGAAATTGTCTTTTCATAGAAAATTTTCTTTAAATTTGGTTAAAATTTATTTTTATAGAAAAATTTCCTTAATTTTTTTATAAAAAGTTTCGTTAAAATTTCTTTTTATAGAAAAAATTAATTATTTTTATAGAAAATTTTCGTTAAATTTTCTTTTTATAGAAAATTTTCCTTAAATCTTCTTTTTATAGAAAATTTTTGTTAAATTTTCTTTTTATAGAAAATTATCGTTAAATTTTCTTTTTATAGAAAATTATCGTTAAATTTTCTTTTTATAGAAAATTATCGTTAAATTTTCTTTTTATAGAAAATTATCGTTAAATTTTCTTTTTATAGAAAATTATCGTTAAATTTTCTTTTTATAGAAAATTATCGTTATATTTTCTTTTTATAGAAAATTATCGTTAAATTTTCTTTTTATAGAAAATTATCGTTAAATTTTATTTTTATAGAAAATTATCGTTAAATTTTATTTTTATAGAAAATTTTCGTTAAAATTTCTTTTTATAGATTTTTTTTTAATTTTCTTCTTATAGAAAATTTTCATTAAAATTTCTTTTAAAAGAAAAAATTCATTAAAACTTCTTTTTATAGAAAATTTTTGTAAAATTTTCTTTTTATAGAAAATTTTTGTTAAATTTTCTTTTTATAGAAAATTTTTGTCAAATTTTCTTTTTATAGAAAATTTTTGTCAAATTTTCTTTTTATAGAAAATTTTTGTCAAATTTTCTTTTTATAGAAAATTTTCGTTAAAATTTTCCTTTAGTTTTTCTTTTTTAAAGGAAAATTTTTATTTCTCAATTTCGAACTATAAATTTTCTTTATTTTTGTTAATTTTGTTTTATTTTTGTTGTCTTTTTTTAGTCTGCAGCGCAATTTTATTGCTTTTTTTTAAATAAAAAAAATCAAAATCAAATAAAATTTTATTGTAAAACGGAAAATAAAAAGACAAAAAATAATTTACAACGTGAAATTAAAAATCGTAATTAAAAACTAAAATTAAAAAAATAAAAGAAATAAAAATAAATAAAATAATTAAAAAAAAGATTCGCAATTAGTAAATGTTTATAACAATTACAACAACACGAGTTGGAACTGTTCCAATGATTTTAAAAACTTTTAACAATCAAATTATCACAATCAACAACAACAACAATTATACAATAATAATAAATTTTTATAATAATTTAATAATTAATAAACAAATTGAAACACGATCAAATGAAAAATTTAAATAATTTTTTGGCAAAAAATTGAAATCGAAATAAAAGAACTGAAATTAAAACTCTCGAGAAAAAAAAGAAACTTTTGAAACAAAAAATTAGTTTTGGTGTAAATTTTTTTTTTTTAAATTCACCAGATTTAATTGTTGTTGTTTTTTCTGACTGAAGAGTTCAAAAGAGAGTGTGAGTGACCTCCAACGTTTAGACAACAACAAAGAAGATTTGAAAAATTAATAATAAAAAAAGCAAAAACAAAAGAAAACAAGTAAGTGACACACATTTTTTGGTGATTTTTCATAAATTAACTTTAAATGGGGATTAGTTATATCTATATATATGAAAATAAATCTGTTTGTTTTGGACTTATAGACGGCTGAAATTTTCACACAATGATCATGATCCCGCTTTAGTGAAGCAAAGCGCACCGGGTAAAAGTTAGTGTAAAATATTAGTCACTTACACATATGTGTATATTCATATCGATGAGGTTATGGAAATATCTTAATCCCTATTTTTTTTTCTTTCTTTTTACCTCTTTTTATACTTTTCACTTTTCCCAAGTGGTGAAACGCTATTTTGGGAAATAATTCTAGAACTTTAGAAAGAGTGAAAATTTTTAAATAAAAATTCACATGAATATTCTTTTGAAGTCTTTCAAATGATCTGTGGCAGCACAAATTTTTAATGAGGCCAGAAAACGAAGGCTGAACCTCCAAAGTTGATCATTCGGCTATATAATTTTTTAAACAATAATCCTTTTTTCAATTACATATAACTTTGAAATTATTGAATATTTTTTAATAATAATTTGCTTAGACATTCTTCTAATGAATTCCTATTGATCTGTGGCAGCACAGATTCCTAGCGAGTCTAGAAGAGGAAGGGTGGAGCTCAAAAGTTGTTCAACTCGCTATACAATTTTCTTATTTAGACAATAATTCTGTGACTTTGAAACTTCTAAATGTTTTTTGAATAATATTTGACTTGGACATTCCTAAGTTGTTTTGCAGTTGATATCCATAAAGTACAAATTCTTAGAGGGTCTAGGGGATGTGGATTGAACCTCCAAAGTTGTTCACCTCAGGTATTGGAATTAAAAAAAAACATTTAATTTAAATCGCCAAAATGTCATTAATGATTTGTTTACAAAACAGATGGACTTTATATTTAAAAATATATATACCGATATATGATTTTTATCCCTTTTAATTTAAGAGATATTAACTCAAAAGAAAAATTTTGCTATTTTTTGTTTGTAACTTTTTATATTTTTCAATTTAATGGTCTCAATTTGTGGTCTTAAAGAAATTTCCAAAAATATTGTCTGAAATCTATATAAAATTTTGAATAATTTTTGTAAAAGAATCATATTCCTATATGGATCCAATAAAAATTTAGATTATTTTGATTAAAATATTTTCGAAAAACTGTTTTCCAAAAACTTTTTAGGTTAATTTCAATTTGGTGCCTTCATTATGGTTCAAAAAATTTACTTAAATATAGATCGGATTCTATACAAAATTCTAAAAAATTTCCGGTAAAAGATCATACACCTATAGGGGTCCAATAAAGAGTTAAATTATTTTGATTTGGGGTTATGAAAGAAAATCTGTTATTTTCCAGAAAAGTAATAACATTTTTCCGATTTAAATACGAAAATTTCCTCTGGACCTCAATTAAATCTCTTTTAATCTGAAAGAGCTCTTAATGTAGGTAACTTAAAAATAAAACCAAAGTTATTTGGAGTTTCCTCCACTAGTCCTACAAGGATTTCGATAATTTAAAAAATTTTTAATTTAAAACTAAAAAAAAATTTTACCTTAATTATATATATATCTATATATGTCTGATTTATGCTCAAAAAATCTCTAAAAGCTCAGACTTTTTATAGTGACAAAGTGGCCAATTTACTAAAAACGCAACTTTAGAAAAGAACTTTGCCGAACTGAAATTTTTTGGGTATTTTGAAATAAATAATGGGAATCTGTTTTAAGATCTGTTTTAAAGATATTTTTGTTCATGTTATCCAGATAAATTATATTATTATCATTTTATTCAAAGTCAAATTCTTTAATTTCGAAAAATTTTTCTTAGACTTAAACTTTTTCTTAGAGAAGAGAGAAAATTTTCAAAGCTTAATTAAAAAAACTGTATCCCGATTATATACATATGTATGTTGGCTACATATTCTGAAAATATCTCCAAATGGTTAAAACTTTTATAAAACAGAGTTATCAACTTATCGGAATAAATCAATCGTATTGGAATTTTAGGTATTATGGAATAAAGAAGGGGGAATCTGTTTACAGTGTTGTATTTAGATCATCATTGTTCATATTTTATTTAAGGTCACATATCGAAACATGTGTGATAATTTTTGAAAAAAAAAAAAACTTGGACTTTTTGGAGAAAAAAAAAGAACAAAGCTTCGATTAAAGAAATAGTAGGTCCATTATGTAGCTATATGTGTCGTTGTTCTTATAGCGACATAGTGTTGAAAAGAATGAACACAATTTGTAAAACAAAATTTGCCCTTATGGGGATTTTGGGAATTGCGTATGAAAAAAATTAGGAATCTCTTTAAAGTGCTTTATGAAAAGGAAAATTTGTCGGCGTTATAGTAAAATATCTTTTTATTTATAGCTTTTTTAATATGGATTTAATTTAGGTTCAAATATTGAGAATTTTTAATTTTTCAAAAAAAAAAAAAAAAAATTGTGGTAAAAAAAATATTTAAAAAAATCATTATTTAAGGAAACAGTGCTCCGATTAAATACTTATATACTCAAAGATTCTGCAATAGGTCAAACTTCTTATAACAACAGAGTGCTCAACTTAAAACAAGCTTTGCCTTTTTTGGGATTTTGGGTATTACAAAATAAAAAATTGGGAATATAAACTTCATAATAAAAGATTTATTTTTGTAGATTTTATTTAATATTGAACATAAAAAAATATTTCTTCAGCGTAGGGTATTTCAAATTCGCTGTAGCTCATTTTTGTTTTTTTTATTTCTATTTTTCTATATAACGTGTCGTTTGTTATTATTTTCTAAAATGTTGCACCAAACTTTATGTCAAGTGCTTATTTCTGTTATTTATTTTATTTATTTATTTATTTATTTATTTATTTATTTTATTTTATTTTATTTATCAATTTTATTACAAAATTATATCATTTATTTCTCTCTTAAAAAAAAAAAAGAAAAACTCTCTTACATTTGAACAAAAGTTCTATATATTTTATTATGATTTATTAAACTTTTATTTTTACTTTATTTTTTCTACATTTTTTTCTTTAAACCTACAAACTTACATAAATTTATAAAACAGATACATAACATGTACATTCACATATACATACATCCATACATTTGAACACATCTTTCTTTCTATTTCACTTTTCTCTTCCATCTATCATTTTGTTTATTATTATTTTTCATTTTTTTAAGTTGTTTCGTCTCGATCAGTTGTTTTTTGTTTATATTTTTTCTTTATTTATGTTTTTTTTCTATATCGTGTGGCATATATTCACTTATGCACACACATACATTTGTACATATAAGAAAAGTATTATATTCTCTTGTTTTGTTTATAGTTCTCTCTCTCTCTTTGCTATCTGCTCTCTATTTATAGGTTTTGCTCTTTATTAACTAAATTAATAATAAATTTGTAAAGTTGTGTGTGAGCTTTTATTTTGTTATTTCCCCCTTTCCTCCCCCTCTTTAAAATGTTTAGTTTGTTTTCATTTATTTATTGTTGTTTTTGTTATTGTTGTTGTTGTTATTTTTATTTAATCAGCCAGTGCAATGCCTTTCTTGGTCATACATGTGTTTGTATGATTTTTTTTTAACATACATACACACACACATAGAAATGTATATGTACAAGTTATATTTTGTTTGTAATCACTAAGTAACTGGTTATGAGTTTTAACCCATTAAGGAGCGTTACATAATAAAAAGTAACAAATCAGAGTAAAAAGTAAAGAAGATTTCTAAACTAACGGAATCCGTATGTTCTCTAATAGTTTTTGAGATATACAGATTTGACATTTGTAATATATATCCATTCAGTTCAATGTCTGCAATATTGTATATCATAAGAGAAGGCTATAAAGAGACATATCCAATGATGTATAAAAAAAGTACTTACAAAGAGTAAGAAGTATTTTTTTCTTAAATTTTTATTTTGATTTTTTTACAAAAATGCTTATATTTCGTAAATATAACGATATAAAGGCGTTCTCGATTCTATCAAAATATACATACAATACTTTAAGTTATCATTTGATAATCACATCATAACTTTAACCCATTAAATACCCAAGATATGGAACTATAAAAATGAGTAATTTTTCACAAATCAAAGATTTTTTTTTAAATGTATACAATTTTTTAAGGTTAGGATAAGTACAATAAAGGGGCTACTAGCTGTCCAATTTTGCATTGCAGTAGATAAACAATATATGTATATCATAAGAAAGTGTTTAAAGAGATGCATCCTATGTTGCAAATAAAATGGCGTGGCAGGAAGTAATTTTGTTAAATTTTATCGGGACATTTTTTTCAAAATTATATTTTCCTATATTCTGAAAATGTATCATTCACTATTCCTTCACAATATATAGAAAACACTTCAAGCTATCATTTGCTACTCATTTCATAACTTTAACCCATTAAATACCCAAGATATGGAACTATAAAAATGAATACTTTAAAACAAATTTATTTATTTTTTTTTTTAATTTGTATTACATTTTTTATAGCTGGGATATAGGCCATATAGGGCAGTACTCTCTACACGATCCGGCCCATAAATTCAGTAAATTAGTAATGATTGTGTATATCATAAGAAATCATTTAAATCGACATATTAAATGATGTATAAAAAAGTGTAAGAGCAAAAAGTATTTTTTGTTATTCGATTTTTTTTACAAAAATGTCTATATTTCGAAAATGTAACGATATAAGGTTATTCTCAAAACCTCTCCCAATATTGAGGCAACACTTGAAACTATCACTTGATATCCAAACACCAAAGATATGGAACTGCAAAAATAAATAATTTCAAATAATTTTAAAAATTCCCAGTTTATTTATAAATATTTTATAGGTGTAGTGAAAAGGAGGCCCCTCCCCGATTCTTTCTATCCAGTAATACACTTCTATAAAGAAGTATATAATTGCACCAATATACACTTAAAGAATATGGCCAATAAAATGGAATAATATGCCATAAGAAAACCTATTTTAAGGCTGGAATTCTAACAAAGTTATAGGGTTTTAACATAAGTGTTTGATATCTGAGAAAACGTTAGAATATGAAGACTGAAAATTTGACTTCTCTGCTAAGCAGAGAATTTTAAAATTGAATTAAGGGGCGTAGGGCAAAAAATATTTTATGGATATTTACCTTACATATATATGACTTATCAGTGAATTAGGGAATTTTGAAAATTTTTCCACTTTAAGAGACAATTCAGGCATATAAACTTATTTTTTGTAGAAATTTATTAGAGTTATGTCACATATTGAACTTTCGAAAAATTAACATATTTAAGATGACCGACTTTGGAAAGTCACCATCTTTAACTGTGGCCAGTTGGGCACCTGATATTCTTCAAATCAACTTGAAAACAGCTCATCTGTAACTATGTTTAATTTTATTTCGATATCTCTAGTGATTACAAAGTTATAGAATTTTTTGGTGAATTTTCTATAATTTAATATACAAAATTAATGTCTACTTTAAAGGACCAACCCTTTGGCCAGTTAAAGGCCTTTAATCCTTACGATTAACTCGCAAATACCTCATCTACGACAAAATTAAATTTTATTTTGATATCTCTAACGGTTCTAATGTTATAGAATAATTTCCAAAAAAAACTCAAGAGATATAAATTGAATGGGGAGAATACTTGTCATACTTAATTAATGTTATAAAGATCT
The DNA here is from genome assembly GCA_004302925.2 of Cochliomyia hominivorax. Lineage (NCBI taxonomy): Eukaryota > Metazoa > Arthropoda > Insecta > Diptera > Calliphoridae > Cochliomyia > Cochliomyia hominivorax. The sequence goes on along the minus strand of PYHX02000494.1, from coordinate 78,812,646 downwards.
GTTTACGTAAAATTAAGGGCATAACTCAAGGGTTAATTTATGTGATCAAACAATCGCGCTCATTTCTCTCAAACCATATCATGAAACACATGATCATCCATAGCACTCTCAAAACACATGATCCATAGCTCGATTCATCAGTCCATGCATTATATACTTTTCTTTAAAAAAAAGCAATTAACAATACAATATTCAGCTATGCCGAATCTTCAATACCCTCCACCACAAATATGTGTGAAGTAAATACATTATGTTTCGTACCTACACACTCACACATACACTCACAATCGTGTTTAAAAAGCGATTCTTAAATATAACACAGGAATACTTAATGAGTCATATAATGAGTTATATATTTTTTTGCCTATAACTTTTTTTCTACTGAACCGATTTTTGATCATTTGTGAAATGGTAATGAAGTACATATCGCTTAATAATGTGGCAAAATTTCATTCTAATTTATCAATTTATAATTGACAATTTTACGCAAGTTCTTCGTTTGAACTTAGAGGTTGCCTCAGATATCGGTCTATATCTTTTAATATACTGAACTGATTGCTGGTTTTAAATAGGACAAAGCAGAACTATAACAAATACTCAGGTCGAATTTCATAGAGCTCTGTCAATTATTGTGGAAGGGAGCATGACAACAACAGGCAGACGGACATACCCAAAATCGACTCAGATTTTGATTTGATGCAAGACTTTAAAAAAATTATAAAAATCTTGGGCGATACACATGAAATGATAAAGTTTACCACCGCTTGAGATGGTGGAGGGTATAAAAATCTTTTGCAAAGTTTAATGAGTCCAAATGAAAATGATCCATTTAAGAAAGGAAACTCGTGTTTATAAGAAAAATTTAAATTATAAATAAATTTTAATTAAATTGGGTTGAGGAGTTTATTTTTGTACTTTTTTTGAATTAAATAAACTTTCTTTGTTATCAATTTTACTTTAAAAGAGTCCATAACAGAGAGAGGGAGTCACTCTCTCTCTCTCTCTTAAGTTCATGTTCAGTACTCTTCTTTTTATGTCCTATAAAACATTTGATATTTAATTAAAATTCTTTTTATTAAAATTAAATATTGAAATTTTTGTTCTGAAATCTTTTTAAGAAGACGAAGAAGAAGAAATAAACAGAACCAGACCAAAATATGAATAAATAAAATTGCGTCATTTTTTTTTTTTGCAAATTCCATTTCTTCTTTTCATTTCTCTTTTATTTTATTTATTTATTTTTTTGTTAATTTAAATTATTGACCGTTAAATTATTAATTATGAGGGAGAATAATTTTCTAAACATTTTAAATGTCAAGAAACTAATAATTTGAAGTTTTTTTTTTTTTTAATTTCTTTGTTTATAATTTTTTATTTAATTTTTATAGTTAAAATTTTGTATTCATTTAATGTTCTCTAAATGATGACACATTTCAATTTTTTGCTCTCTAAATTATATTCTTTTTATGTCGATAATCCAGGTATCTATTGTTACTTTGTTAAGTGATTTATTAGACGATTCTTAAAGTCATAAATTAAAAAAAAAGTTTTCGATTTAACAAAACAAAAAAAACGGTTGTGAATTTAAAGTTTTGTGAAATCAACAGCTGATTTTTTTTTAAAGAAGTTTTTTTAGAAAAACTTTCTTTTTAAAATAAATTTTTGAAATGTAAAAAAATTCTTTTTACAGGAAATTTTTGAAAAATTTTATAGAAAATTAAAAAAAGAAATATTTTTTGATCGAGAAATTTTGAACACAAATTGTTCAACAAAAATATTAAAAAAAAAAACTTGTTCCTATAAAAAGTTGCCCACAAATTTAAAAGTCTGACATGAAACTGTTTCAAATGTTATTAAACGGTACCGGGAGAATTTGTCCATTGATGGAAGACCTGGTACATGCTGTTCTAAAGCAGAAAAAAGAAAAAGAAAGATTTTTTAAAAGAGCTTTCAACACACATGCTGTAGGAAAGCACCCCAGTTAGCTCAGTGCTCAGACTATGGTTAACAAGACCTTGAATGATACAAGAACAATAATGTGGTATTTGTATCATTCTCCAAACTGCAGTGAGCAAGGTCAGTGGAGATATATTGGGGTTCTGTTAAAAGAGAATTGAAGAGTACAGAAAAGGTGTCCAAAAGTATTTTTTCGATATTTTTTTATCGAAGTTTTCTTTTTCAAATATTTTTTTATCGAAATTTTCTTTTTAAAGAAAATTTTCACGGATTTTTTATAGTAATTTTCTCGGATTTTTTTATAGAAAAATTTCTCCAATTTATTTTTATAGAAAAATTTCTCGGAATTTTCTTTTGATGGAAAATTTTTTCTTGATTTTTTATAGAAAATTTTTCTTGAAATTTTCTGTTTTATAGAAAATTTTAAGGAATTTTTTATAGAAAATTTTTTTTGAAATTTTATATTTTTATCAAAAATTTTCTCTTAATTATATTTTTTATAATTTTTTATAGACAATTTTTATATTTTATTTTATTGAAATTTATTGAAAATTTTCTTGAAATTTTCTTTTAATAAAAAATTTTTGTCAAAATTTTATTTTTATACAAAATTTTCTCGAAATTTCCTTTTTTATAGAAAATTTTCTTTTTTTACAAAATTATTGTCAAAATTTTCTTTAATAAAAAATTTATTTAAATTTTTTTATAAAAAAAAAAATTATAAAAAATTCCTTTTTATAAAAACTTTCAAAACTTTTATACAAAAATGTTAATATTTTCTTTCCATAAAAAATTTCATCAAAAAAAAAAAAAAAAATTATAAATTATTTTTGTAAAATTTTCTTTTTTCAGAAAATTTTTATAAAATTGTCTTTTTGTAAAACATTTTCATTAAATTTTATTTTAATATATTTTTTTAAATTTTCTTTTTATAAAAAATTTTTAAAAAATTTAATTCTTTAAATTTCTTTTATTAATTTATTTTCAAATATTTTTCTTTAATTTCAGAATGTTTAAATTTATACTGACAATGGTTGTTATATAACCCAGTTGGCCGTGATATTGCAGGCAGCAAGTTTATAACAAAAGATTGTGGTGAGTTTATAACAAATAATTTTTATTTAATTTATTTATTTATTAAAATTTTAATTGTAAATCCAGTTTCTTAAAATAAAACATTTATGAAATTCTTAATTTTAAATTAATTAAATTTTAAAAAATATTCTTTCCCTTTATTCAATATTTACTGGGTTATATCACACATTTCCTTTCTCTACTGTGTTATTATGCTCTTTCACTATCTTTAACTCGCTCTCGCTCTCCCTCTTACTGTATCTGTCTCTTAATATACTATTACAGTTATCACAAGTGTTGATACACACAATCATAACAATTTTATATACCACATTTCATGGAAAACTCATTAATTTTGCAAACAACAACAACAAGAAAAACAACACAAAAACCTCTCAATATCTCTTTGGTTTATTTATAATTTTTTTTGTTTGATTTGTTTTTCCCCCATAAACACAATTCTTGTTTTCGTTCCTTTTTTGTTTTGTTTTGTTTTTGCTCTCTCACAGTAATGAGTTTTTCTCAATATATCTATGCGTGTGTAAGGAAATGTTGTTTCAAAACACACATTCATACACACCACACACACATATCTATATATACACAAATGTTTTACTGTTTTTTATGTTGTTCTAGTTTGTGTATGCAGGTCAAGACTTTAAACGGAAAGTAAAGTAACAAAAATACAATAACAACAAAAAACGACAACAAACAACCTTGTTTCAACATAAATGTTGCTTAGCAACATGAAAAATCATATGGAAGAAGCAAAGCAAAAGTGGTGGAAAATGTCAGCAACATGTTGATTTTTTTTCTTGTTTTTGTTGTTGAGTGAGAAAATCAACAAAATAAAAATAAAAATTACGTAGTTTACAACAAACAACGTTTGGGAATATTAGAAGCATTTGGTTACATATTTTGTTGTTGTTGTATTTTTTGTAATTTTATTTTTACATTTTACTGGCGTTTACCTGGTTGGCTTTGCTGCTCACAAAAAAAAAAACTGAAAATTTTCATAAAACGGAGATTTTTCCAAATTGAAAGATTTTCGTCGTAAAAGTTCTTCTAATATTCGATTACTTATATTTGCTTTGAATGAAGGGCACGCACATATGCTCCGAACCTGACCGATCCAAATTATTCCAGTTAAACTGTTTCATAGGAAAGTGACAAAATTTGGAAGTTTTAAATATTCGTTAATTAATATTTGGTCTATATGGGGGCAGTTAACCCGTGATTTACTATTCATTTTCTCTGTTCCATTGAAAGATGACTTGAATCTAAATTTAGATATTCGTTTGAATGTCTAGTTTAGTTCAATCCAGTTCTACTTCAGTTTAGGTTCAGTTGTACTTCGCTTGCAGTTCAGTTCTGATCCTTTCCGTTCTTCCTTTGATCCAATAAAACTGATTGCTGAGGAAGTGATTTGTGCAAAAATTTATTACTCTCCTTTCGATAGTTCTTTTATATTTTTGCCAATTATTATTTGCTGATCCTATTCGTCCTACATTTGGTCCAATAAAATAAAATAGTTCCTTAAAGAAGTGTTTGGAACGCAAGAGGAGGGGGAAGGTAAATCTATTTCACTTTCGGATATTTTGGTTTGATTCTGTGAAAATTTCAACAAAATCTGACCATTAATTTAGCAAACTTTTAAGACCAAAACAATAAACAAACAGACGCAAATTCATTTTTATATACACACATGGACAAAAGTCATCATCATTTGCCTTTACGTAAGCTTGAAGGGCTTTGTCGCCCATAAAACATAATATATGTATAATAATAGTTTAATTTTGCATAAAATATGATATTTGACATGAAGTAAGAAGGGTATTGGACTTGCACGAAAAACACATACAGTCATCTGTTAAACATGGTTCTGCTGGTGTCATGGTATAGTGTATAGTAATGGATCTTATATAACACCCCTTAAACTCTTAAAACTCCTCCTGAGTCACCAGACATCAATATAATAGTGTATTTATAGAACCACTTTGTTAGACGGACCCGAGAACATCACATTACTTCCAAAAATATGTTTAGAGAGAAATAAATATAGAAATGATAGAAAATTGATCCGGAAGTGTAAAAAAAGTTAGTACTTTCCATGCAGAAAACCATTTTTATATTCCCCCTGTTTTGCTGGCCATAGAGAGACTTTAAACATTGTGCATAATAGATGACGGTGACTTTTGTCCATGAGTGTAGTATATAGATGTAAATTTATGTTGTATGTTTTTTTTTTTCTTTTTTTTTGTTTTTTAGTTGGTGGGTATGTTTCTATTAATGTTTATATGTATTTTAGTTTATTATAGTATTTGTATTGAACTGGTTTCTTTACATTTTTTTTTACATTACGAAATTTCGAAATTTAAAATGAGGTTTTAGAGACTTTTTTTTCTAAAATGCATTTGAATGAAAAACCTTGTAATACATAATAAACAAATTAAATTTATAGAAAAAAAATTGTTGAAAATATATGACGTCATATTACTTAAGTCTTACACATACACATACATATACAAATAAAAAATAATTGTTAAGTATGTAACTGTGTGAATAGATTGATGGGGGCTGGTTGTGTTATGTATTTTATGTAATAAAATTCTTATATGCAAAAAATTTCTAGGTTTATGGGTCACGACAACCAACACCTCCCCCCCTTTTTTGAAATCTTCCTCATCTTCTCTTTATTTATAAAAAAAAGAATTTTAAATTGTTGCATTTTTCAGAGTTTTAATGACCAAGAACTAGATTCCTTTAAACATATTAACCCAAATATGAATACATAACCTAGATTTTTTTGTCAATTCCTCTATATACTCATCCAATTTTTATTTTTCGGTTGAGTTCAGTTCCAAATAATCATAAACAGTATTGACCTTAATTTTTATTATCTCTCTTTCACTCTCTTCTACTTGAATGCATTTTTCTCTTCCTCTTTTCTTTGTAATTTATTTTTTATTGTCAAATTAAAAAAAAGGAAGTCTGTAGACATTTTTAATAAAAAAACAAAACAAAAACAATGTTGTCTTTTTTTATTTATTTATAACAAAAATAAATATTGTTGTTAACTGCCTTCTGACTGACCTAAATTCTCAATAAAAGGGGTGTTGAAGGGGAGTTAGTATACATGAGAGAGAGTAGAGAAGAGAGAGAGAGAGAGTAAAGGGGGTTGTATAAACATTTTTTTACAATGTTTGGGGAAAATTGCATTTCATTATGATGTTGATGATGATTATATGAATGCAATGACATTCATTCATTTATTCATTCATCGTCGTGTTTAGAATCAACAAGGTTTTTTTCATAAAATATTTTTAAGTTTTAATTCACACAATTAATTTTATTAATAAATTATGAAAATTAAGGTAAAATAAAAAATATAAAATTAAATAGGGCACAGTGGTTCCAAAACGATTTTTTAACTATTCTATAACTTTTAAACCGTTAAAGAATGTATGTGTGATGAATGTATGTATATAAGTTTGTATGTATGGATGTATGTATGTATGTATGTATGTATGTATGTATGTATGTATGTATGTATGTTTGCATGTATGTGTGTATGTATGTATGTATGTATGTATGTATGTATGTATGTATGTATGTATGTATGTATGTATGTTTGCATGTATGTATGTATGTATATATGTATATGTATGTTTGCATGTATGTATGTATGTATGTATGTATGTATGTATGATGAATGCATATATATATATATGTATATATATATGTATATATATATGTATATATATATATATATATATATATATATATATATATATATATATATATATATATATATATATATATATATATATATATATATATATATATATATATATATATATATATATATATATATATATATATATATATATATATATATATATATATATATATATATATATGCATTCATCATACATACATACATACATACATGCAAACATACATATACATATATACATACATACATACATACATACATACATACATACATACATACATGCAAACATACATACATGCAAACATACATACATACATACATACATACATACATACATATACATACATACATACATACATACATACATACATACATACATACATACATACATACATGCAAACATACATACATGCAAACATACATACATACATACATACATACATACATACACACATACATGCAAACATACATACATACATACATACATACATACATACATACATACATACATCCATACATACAAACTTATATACATACACACATACATGCAAACATACATACATACATATATACATACATTCATCATACATACATATATATATACATATATATATATATATATATATATATATATATATATATATATATATATATATATATATATATATATATATATATATATATATATATATATATATATATATATATATATATATATATATATATGTATGATGAATGTATGTATATATGTATGTATGTATGTTTGCATGTATGTGTGTATGTAAGTAAGTTTGTATGTATGTATGTATGTATGTATATATGTAACGTATAGATTGTAAAATGCCAGGGTAAATTTCGATGAAATTTTCACAGAATGATCCAAATATATCCGAAAGTAACATAGACTATAAAAAATTCCTATAGAACTAGAGGAAGGGGTACCGCACAAACGAAGTAATTATAGATTATCTAATACCGAAAGAACTTTAATAGCGAGAGTTTTCAAATTTGGTCCCAACAACATTCTCAAAGAACTGCCTTACCGGACAAAACGTAGGACGGATGAGACCAGCGAGAGAGATGCAGCCAATACAAAGGTGTTCTAAATTAAGTACAAACTTCTTACTGAAGGAAAAGTTTTACTGGACAAAACGTAGGACGGATATAACCAGTAAAAAAACAAATATTGATTAAACAACTACCCAGCTGGCAAGGGTACCTCATATGGTTATTGAACCCCCATACAAAGCAAATTTAAATAACCAATAATCTATTTAAATCGTTTGATAATGCAACACTAATATTTGCTTAGGATCAGCAATGCCCTTAAATTTTTTTTGCAAAACGAGTTTGCCGGGCCTGTTAGTTCCAAATGAAAGTTAACATGTTTACAACTGAAGTGTTTTCACATAGAATTACAGGAATAAATGGATCAAAGTGGTGAACATGCTTCCAAAAGTTGACCATTTAGATTTTTATACCCGACCACGTTATATTAACTTATCATCTCAGACCACAAAATATATATATATATATATATATATATATATATATATATATATATATATATATATATATATATATATATATATATATATATATATATATATATATATATATATATATATATATATATATATATATATATATATATATATATATATATATACTTGCATCAAATCAAAATCTGAGACGATTGCTGTAAAGTAATTTACATATAAGTAATTTTATGACTCATTAAGGTTTCTTTGTTATATTTAAGGCAAACATCTATCCAGGTGATTAGGGGCCTATTTAGTGACCTGCCAAAGTTGATCAACAAGGTTATTGTTTATATAAAAATATATAGAAAATAATTTAATTTCCCTTAAATAAGGAGTGAGATCAAAACATTTAGATGTATTTTTTGGTAAACCATATACAAAATGATTTCCCAAAAAATCATTATTCGAAGTTTTTACAGTTTTTTATTTTTTAACTGTAACAACTAATGTCCAAAATCGAATTAAAAACTTATCTTATATCGTTCTCTTTTATATCTTTACAGTTCTATAGTTGGAGAAGTTAAGTCAGGCTGCCACCATTTTGTTTTGCCAACCAGCCAGACAAAAGCAAGTGTGACCCCGGGAGTAACAAGAACATCAATAACAGTAATTAAGACGTCAGACATTTCGTAAAGGAATTGTATTGAAACTGCTGCTTCTGCTGCTGCTGCTATTGTCATTATGATACCAACAAGTGCAACAAGTTCTTCACCACCCACTGCCTCTGTGGGCAGTATTGGTACAAATCAAATGAATAATTCACCCAATATATCAGGAACAGCCAATACTAACAATGGAGCAGCTGGAGTAGGAGGTGGAAGTGTAGGCAGTGTGGTGGGACAAGCTAATCTAAGCGCCTTTTTAGGTATAGCATCATTGATTTTGGAAGGCAGAGCTTTAGCTGATGATGAATATGCTCCACAAACAACACGTCATGTGTTGAGTGGTAATGCCACAATTGGTGATTGTGGCAGACAATCACCTAAACCTTCAACATCAAGAGCAGCTTTTGGTGATAATTATGGTGGTAGTGGTAGTAATACTACCACCACTACTATCAATGCTATGACAAATTCTTTTTCCATAGATTTGGCTAATTATTTGGGTAGAAAATCTTCAAATTCTCCAGATACAACTTCGTCATCATCATTTTTACGGGATTATTATAGTAGCAGTGGTGAGAGTGCTGCTTCATCGGTGGAAAGTAATCATAGTCGTTGGTCGCAAAAGCTAAGTCAATTAAGGCAAGAATCTCCAAATGCCCATCATCAGGTTTTGGCTGCTAGACAAAAAATAGCTGTAGACTGTGCCAGAGGTTCGGAAGCAGAATATGTGGCCTTGGCCATAAATACAGATCATCAAGGAGGAGGTGGTAATGGTGGCTTGAATGATGAAAGACGAGGAGGTGATTTTGAAATTTTACGTCGCATGTCTATAAATCAAATGAATTTCTATAATTCTCCTAACTCAATGGGTAGCATGGGTGGTGGTGGTGTTGGTGGAGGTAGTGGCGGTGGTGGTTCTAGTGAAAATTTTATGTGCTCTTTACAATCTCTTGCCAGCAATACTTGTTTACGTGTTGGCAATCCCCTATTAGTCACCACAACTTCCCCACCCAGATATTCAAATAGTAGACAAATTTCTTCATCCTCTTCATCTAGATTTATTACACCTTCCCACCACCAACAGCAGCAACTGGATAATTCGCCAAATTCATCTAAAAATAGTTCAAGCAGTTCAACAAATTCTTGGTATCCTGCAACGTCACCACCCCCACAAATAACTAATAGTGGTAGTACGAGTAACAGCAGTCATAATAAAGATTATTTATTACGTAAATCTACCACAGCAGCTGCTGCCGCAGTAACCACACAACGGATGCCAATACCTTCTGCAACTCCTATTCCAACTGCAAATAATAAATCTTCTTTAAATACAACAAATAGTCAAAATCAACATTCGAATATTTTCCATCGCAATTCTTTTTCAACAAATTTAAATTCTAATAATGCAACAACTGTATCAGGAGCGGTAGGTGCAACAACGATAGCAACTTCAACGCCTACTGCTACAGCAACACAACGTAATCAAACATACCCCCAACAGGGTCCACACTGTGATCAGTTCCTTAGAAAAATGGGACTAGCCAAAGGTGATGCCTTAGAAACTGAGGAACACCACTGTGATATGTCGTACGTTAATATAACGGTAAGTTATTCAAAGAGTCCATCCGAAATAATTCCGAATTACAAATATTCGAACTTATTTATTTTGGTTTTGTTTTCCTCACTTTCAGTGCACACGTTGGCGTGCCTATTGTATTAAAATGGAAAATATTTTAGCACGTGGTGAACCGATTTGCATAGAAGTCTATTTAGGTCCGGTAGGACATAAAATACTTCTAGAACAATGGATAATAACACAAAAAGATAAGTAAGTATTTAGATTATGATATGTAAATAATAAACAACTATTTACTTACTACTTGTTTTTGTTCCCCTTTTTAGACAACCACCGCCTACAATGACGCTGCCCTCATTATGTAGTGCCATACGCAGTCAATTGTATTTTTCGCAAATCAGTGCCTGGTGTGATCTTATTAAGAAATCAGACAAAACCATTTATGAAACTGGTCGCGTTATCTTTACCACACCACCAACAACAAGTGCAGCTGGCGATTTGGCAACAATAAATAATGTAATCCAACCACAAACTGCAGCAACATTATTAACTACCTCAACTCATTACCAACAGCAACAGCATACAATATCAGGCTTAGCGCCCTCTGCTTCAGCAAGTGGTACAGGTATGTTGGGGACTGGTGTTAGTAGTGGAGTGGGATGCAATAAAAGACGACCATCATCATCAGCGCCACGTTTAAATATTTTCTATCGTATTAAACAATACGATAGCACTGCTTGCTTTAATTCAAAACCGAATGTTCATAATTTTCCAAATGTCAATATAACCGAAAATTGTAGTATATCGGTTTGTTTAAAAAGTCTTCCACGTATTACGGGGGGTATACCAAAAATTGGCACAACAACAGCTACAGCAACGCAACAGCAACAACAACAACAAATTAGCCCATCAGCTGCAGTAACAATAACGCCAGCAACCGTAAATACTTTAACTGTTAAAAATACAAACAAAACAACAGATACAAAAACAGCAGCTGCTAGTTCAGCAGTAGCAACAACAACATCAAATGCCAACAAATCAACAATTTTAACAATGAACTGTGATAATAATTTAAAGGAACTTCAACAACAGCAACAAAATAAAACATTAACTGCCTCCTTACGCTGCACTTTTTCTCAGAAACGAAATAATTCTAAATCCTCACCAACAATAACAACAGCAACAACTTCTCAACTTGAACATAATCTAAAGGATCAACAGCAGCATGCAGAAGAAGATGTAGAATTGGAATATGAAGAGCATCATTATATTGATATAACTGCTGCTGGGGGCGATAATAGTAATATATCTGCAAGTAGTAGTTTAATTGCCAGCAGCAGCGTTTGTGGTGATGGTGATGTGGGTGGTAATAGTGTTGGTGATTGTGATAGTTCCAATTCCTCATTTAGTACAAATAATTGTGGAAATCTTTCACATCGCGAAAAGCAACTCCTCAAATATCGTAAACGTATGATGAAACGTGATAAAAAGCAACAATTGCGTAAAACTAATGAAATTACAATAAATAAATTACAAAATGATAATAAAATGGAACAAGGAGAAGACGATATTGATGATGAAGTGGAAGAAGATATTGATAATGAAATTGATGGTGATAATATGAAACATATTAACGAAGGCAATAATAGTGATAATACCGCCGGTTATAAAGAATTAATAAAATATAGCATTAATAATACTAAATTAGCAAAAGGCCAAAGACAACAAGAACAACAGAAGCATCAGCAGCAACAACAATTACCAAATAATCAAATAAATAACAGCAATAGCATTCCTTGTACCACAACAGCAACAACAACTACGATACATGTTAAAATGATCTCAACTGGTACTCAAACTATCACCAACACTTGTACTGCTTGTGGTTCAGAAAAATCAATGATTTGTTTAAAATGTAATCCTTTTAAAACAACAACAACAGCAACAACAGTAGCAACAGCAATAACAAAAACCACATCTACACCTACAACAAATTCTCTTTATAATTATGATGAGGAACAAATGGATGCTGAAACATTATCATCAGCATCCAATTCCTCTTCATCATCAGCCAGTAGTTTAAGTAGTAGTGATATTATACATACACCACGTAATAAGGCCGAATTATTATTACAAGCCATACAACGTACACCGAAGTCAAATAAAAAACATAAAAATAAATCCAAAGACTCACAACAACAACAACAACAAATGGCTGCCATAAAACAACATCAACAACAACAACCGCTACAACCACAACATTCACCCTCTAGTTCAACATCGTCTTTAATAAATTCAACAATTAAAATAAATAGAAAATCTTCTCCAAATTCCTCCCAACTAAATGATAATAGTAACAATAGTAATAATCTAAATAATGGTGTTGTATCCAATACAAATAATATAAATAATAGTCGAAATAATAATATTAATATTAATAATAGCAATAGTAATAATAGTAATAATATAACAATGATTGGTTGTCAAGTGTGTAAACGTCAAAAGACACAACATCATTTTAATCAAACGTCAATGATTGAAGAGTTATCCTCTTCAGATGATAATAACTCATTGGCTCATGGTTCATTTAATTCCATCTCTAATGGCATAGATGCGCAACAAGCTTTAAACGCAACCGTTAATCAAAATCCAACAGCTGTAGCTGATGATTGTGGTGCAACAGATGGTGATGATGAAGATGGTGATAATGAGAAGGATGGTGGGAGTATCTTATCTAATGATTGTGTAGATAATATCTCATATGTTATTGAAGAGAATGATGTACAGCTGCATGAAAATGGTGTTGAGCGAAAAATGTCGAAAACCAAATCATCGTGTGATGATTTTAATGAACATGAAATAATGGAAGAAGTAAGTAAAAAGTTGGTATTTGTTAAATTTATGCTATTATGGGAGGAAGATGTTAATTAGATTAGAAAGTGTGTCTCATAGTTCTCAAGAGGCCAATGTGCTCTTCGTGAATAAATTTGTTTTTACACACAAAACTCAAGTTTAAATAAAGCGCGTTTTTGTTTGTATCATTTGCTATAGAGATGTATGGATAAAAGCTAAATTTAACTTAAATATTTCTAGTTACATAACTAAGGAGTGAGATTGAAAAAAATTTTATATCTTAATAAAAAGAAAACCACTAAAATTACAGTTTTAATTTTTGTACCCTCCACCACTAAAAGTGGCCATTCCGTGTGTAACGCTAAGAAGGAGTTATCTAAGACCTCAGAATGTATATCAAAATCTGTGACGATTTAGCTATGTCCGTCTGTCTGTTGCATGCTTGCACGCTCACATGCACATTCATTGACAGAACTTATGTAGTTTTATATAGTTTTAATCTCTCCATTTAGTTTTTATAGTGCTCCGTGTAAAATCTACCACACTTTTCCTGTGCTCTTCAATTCTCTCCCTACTGGATTGAATGGAAGAAGCCTCCCTGTTATTGTCGCCTTTGCTGTGTTACTTAATCTGAGCTTTAAAATGTTTACCATTCAAAAACCTCTAGAGAACATGCTCTTTATAATAACCTAAACACAGATAGCTTTTATGAATCCTCTTCTAATTTCGCCTTTTCTTTCTTTTTGTAGGAATATTTTGAGACCTCTACAAAACTAACACCCCACATAGATCGTTGCTCTTTAAATAACAAAACCTATTATGAGCAATTAAAGAATTCAAATGCAACCGATACAATAGATTATCAAACACGATCCTGTTCAACACCTCCACTAGAAGAGCAGACAAGAAATATTAATGGGTGCAGTGGCAACAGCTGTAATGAGACAACTGCAATGATGGCACAATTTAAGACGCCCACACCAAGTGAACAGCAACAAAATGTCTTGAAAAATAAAGCAAAACAACAGCAACAACCATTGCAACCTCATAAACACACACCCAAACCAAATCTTTTGCATATCGCTTGCAATTTTAATAAAAATGATGAACAATCTCATCATCAACTACAGCAGCAGCAGCAACAACAACAACAACAGCAAATATCAAAACTAAATCATTTAAATACAATGGATAATAGTACACCAACAACTATCCATAATCCCCTATTGTTAAAACGCAGTTTACCTAAAGTAAATTTAACGCCCATATTTTGTAATCCCAATTCCACAATGATGGTAGTCTCTTCATCACCCATCCCAATTGGAAATGGTGTTAGTAATGGTACAGCGGAAACGAATGGTTTAATTTCTAAATCAGCTGAAATAAATATAACACAGGCTTCACCAACATTTTCGTTTGAATCACCATCAAGTCCAGCACCTTCCATCACAGTGCAAAAATCAAACTCGGCACCCACTTTACCAAATTCTCCATCATTATCGCCACGTTTTTTCAAAGCATCAGCCATATATAAAAGAAGATCTCGTCATTTATCCGATCGTTCTGATCGTTCATCATTAGGTTCAGATGAGCAATTTTCTGATGAAGATATCGATTCGGGTATGTATAGTCCATTTGCTACCTCACCGGTTAAGTTGAAAACACGTTTGGCGGCCGTATTTGGTCGTAAACCTCTATTGGGTAATTTGGAAGAATGTCTGTTGCAAAGACGTCTGGTGCCAAAAATCGAAGTAATGGGATTTAAATTACTTTTGGGAGCATCAGGAGGTTTTTGTCCCACCCAGTTAACAATACCAGCAGCTGCCTACTTCTATGAGCTTAAGGGTGAAACTTTAAGTACACCATATTTGGTGAGTTTCGGATTCTTATAAACGAATTATAAAATAACATTATTTCTTTTATTTATTTATTTTTTGCCAAAATAGTGTGAAATACGTTTACCACGTAAAGGTTATACTGTGCCACGTTGTGGCACTGTCCAAGCTACCTTATTAAATCCCATGGGTACTGTTGTGCGTATGTTTGTTATACCCTATGATATGCGTGATATGCCCACTTTACATCAAACCTTTATAAGGCAACGTATTTTAGCGGATACGGGTGTACAAAGTAATAACAATGCGGAAAATGTTAAACAAAATAATATTGGAAATGATGAGAAACATTTTGATGTTGATCTTAACTCGAAGTCATCACAAGATTTAGGTCAACACCAACAACAACAGCAGCAGCAGGTTTTAAATCAACAACAGCAACAGCGTTCACCTCAATGTAACAACGAAAATAATTTAGGACACTTTATATCAGCTGAGAATATGAAAAGCCTAAGATATTCCATACATTTGAGGTGAGTTTTGGAGTTGGGTGAAGGTGAAAATTGTTTAATAAATATTTTTTTTTTTACAAAAATTCTTAAAGAATTCATTAAAAGTGAAGTGTTTTATATAAACTTAAACAAGGGAGTTTTACTGAGTCTTAGTGAAACTCTTGAATTTTCGCTCAATTAAAAAATGTCACTTAATTTTTTGTTTCGACTAAAATGTTCACTTCGACTAAAAATCAATATTTTCATTAAAAAACAAGATTTTTACCGAAAACCCAAATTTTTTTAATTGCAAGTCAAGATTTTTATAAAACTTGAAATCACCAAAAATCATTACCAAGATTTTTACAAAAAATCAAGATTTTTACAAAAAAAAATCAAGATTTTTACAAAAAATCAAGATTTTTACATTTTTTTTACCAAAAATCAAAATTAAAAAAAAAAAAAATAAGATTTTCATTATAATAAAATTTTTCACTAAAAATCAATATTTTTAGTAAAAAAACTAAATAATTTCATTATTTTTTTAATTTTAATATACTCATTTTTTTAATTCCTTATAAACAGGTTCCAAACATCACGCAGTGGTCGCCTTATGTTACACACCGATATACGTTTATTAATATCTCGGCGAACGGATTGTGATACAGCAGCCGCCCATGCCAAAGGAGTATTGGAAGCACCAAATGAACTTATTACAAATACTGTGATGCCAACAAATCCCAAATATAGTGCACGTCAAGATCAAACAAGTAGTAAAATTTAGTAGTTATTAAAAGCTGCATGTGTGCCAGTCGATATGTTTCAACAGCTACAACAAAAACTACAACAACGCTGGCAAAGAATTTGGGTTTAACAAAATTACATGCTTAAAATTTCTTACCTTTAATTTTCCTATTGTTTTTCTCTCTCTCTTTCTCTCTTTACTTTTGTGTTGCTTCTAATCAGAAACAATAGTTTTCATTTCTAAAAAAAGAATATGTCACCAAAATGCCTTTTTTTCGTGAAATTATAATTTTAGCAATTTAAAAAGAAAAATGAAAAACTCATGATCTGTGTATTTTTTATTATAATTTAATTAGTTATAACAAATTTGTTGTATGTATATATATATTTTTTTATATTTTGTTATGTATTTTTTTTTTAATTTTATTTTATTATTTACAAAAAAATCGAAAAAAAAAGAAAAATTTTGAAATTTTACGTTTTTATGCAATTTTTTGAATTAAAATTCAAATTAAAACCATAATTTCTTGTGAACATTTTGAAAAAAATACCAAAATCCATAAAAAAAGGCTTCATTAATTTTATTTTTCTAATGGCAGCTTTTTTTAAGTTTCTTTAAACTTTAAACAAAAAAAATGAAAAAGCAAAAATATAAAAAAAATTAATAATTTTTGAAAACGAATTTATGCTTAAAAAAAAGAATTTTATTTCTTTAAATTTTTCTAATTTTCCTTTAAATAATTGTTAGAAAGTCCTCGGTTTTCAATAATTTTATTTGAAAAAAAATTTATTTTGCAAAAATTATGTCTTTTTTAAAAAATTATAGAAAACTTTAATTTTTAAAAATTTGGGCTTTTTATAGCCTACACCACCATACGTGGTGGGGGCATAATCACTTTTAAGTATAACTTTACAGAATCATTTTCTAAATCGATTTAATGAAGTCCGTCCGTCTTGCTTGCTGTCTGCCCATGTAAATCTTGTGAACAAAATGTTGACCACAAATTTAGAGATATATTGATAAAATTTGGCACGTGTCATTATTTTGGACGATGCCTATTGAAATTGGTAATAATGGGTCCATTTTTAAACCTAACATTCCTCCCGGAATGGGGTTTTATGGTCCTTAAAGTCAAAAATATAAAGCAATTTCAATGAAATTGGGCACAATAATTTGTATAGTAATCTTAAACAATGTGCCAAATTATACGAGGATCGGTTGATTATTTCTCATAGGTCCCATACAACCCTCGCTCCAAAAAGCACTTGAGAGGGCTTAAATCTCACCTAAAAAATTTGGTATTATGTTAAGAGTTAGTCTAATTAAGATAAACATAAACTGAAATTGTTGTTCGCAATTTTACCAGGGTCGGCATATCTCCAAAAAAACGCCCCCGAAAAAAATCGTTTTAAAACTCATAAATCGCACATGATTTAGAATAAATTAGAGAACAAATTACACGAGGGTCGTTCAATCATAGCTAACAATGTCATGTAGGGTATAAAATAGTCGGTCTCGTCCGACTATAACTTCTTACTTGTTTTTAATTTAAATTCTTTATAAAAAATTCTAATTTTGAAAAAAAAAAAAAATTTCAAAAAATTATTTTGTCAGCAAATTTAATTAATTTTTTTTAATAATTAAAATTTAATTTATAGAAAAAAAAGAAAACGATTCCTTTATTTCCCCCCTCAATAACTGTGTATAAATGAAAAATTTAAAAAAAAAATGTTAATGTATATTATTTATTTTATTTACTTTTAAATCTACAAAAGAAAACCCACTTACGAGTACATACATATTTACATATACAATTTATATATATAAAAATAATATTAATTAGTTTATTATTTAGTAACATTTAAATCAATATAATCAATTTTATTATGTTGTTTTTTTATGAGTATTTTGAAATATGTTTTATTTTATTAAATGAATTCATTGTAAAAATAATTGTTGCTTTTCTCATTATTTAAAATGTTTTGTAATCATGGAGGACTAACTCATACACTTGTTTTTTTTTTCTAGAAAATTGGGAATAAATTTTATAAAAAGTGATCTTTTTTGAAATAAGTAAAAGTTCCCTGTAATTCTGCCAGGAGATCTGAATTTATACTTAAAAAAATATGAAAAGTTCGAAAAATTCTTAATATATCGCTCATTTGCTGTAAGATAGTCATAACTCAAAAAATGTATGTTTCAGTTGATATATTTTTAGTTTTTTTTGTCAGAAACATATTTCTTGGAATCCATGAACAGAAGCTAACTATTTGTAGTCTTACTCCACACTTTTGTAAAGCATTTTTGTACTTTTCAAATCTCTCTTTAACAAGAGTACAATAACTCTGTACTGGACTTAGCTATGGGCTGTTTGGAGGATTTGCCTCTCTTGGTACAAATACCACATTATTGTTCTTCAACCAATCAAGACCTTATATACCATAGTGACAGGATGCCAAAAGAGGGTAAAATTAATTGGACACTTTATGAAGTCTTATAAATGAAAGCAGCCTTTTTTGTAAACATTCCTTGACGTACATTTCTTTATTTAAAAGGTTCTATGTAACAAATGATTGGAACTGTATATTGGTTGCTCTATCAAGAACTTTATGGGAAGTTTTGATTGCTTTTGGGCTCTAAACTTTTCTTAAATATTCCCTTGAGCATCAGCAACAGGAAGTTAGGAAAAATCTGTCTGTACATGCGATTTGCCATCCATTATGTAGCAAGAATATTTTTTTAAAGAACTTGATTTTAATTTCCACCCTCGTTAATGTCAGGACCATGTTGAGTCTTGTATATTTCAAAACCTGTGTTAACTGCTTTTTTACCGGATGCGTTGGGAGCTGACATAATTCTAAATAAATAATTTAATCAAATAAATAAAATAATATTTGGGTTGTTAAACATTTTATGTATGTTAAGCACTTTTTGATTTCACTTTTAAGGTATCCTAGTTTATATTGGACTTTCAGCTATGGCATAAACTCCTCATTCAAGTATCGGGTATCTATGAAAACGTTAGAACTTGAACATTTTTTTATAAGTAAAACAAAACACTTCAGCTCTAATTTTCTGAATCGATTTACCAAGGTCTGTCCGTCTGGGTGTCTGCTTTCCATGTAAATGTTGTAAACACTTTTCAGGTTGTAATTTAAAAGATATTTTGATGAAAATTTGGAACATATTACCTTTTTAGGATAAGAATGAGGCATATGAAAATTGGTCTTATTCAATTTCCTCCCGGAATCAGATTTAAAGCTCATTAATGTCTTAAATACACAATAATTTAACGCAATTTGACATAAGATTCTAAAATGGTGTGCCAAATTATATGAGGTTCGGTTCATTATTTTTTCATATCTCCCATACAACCGCTATTATATATTATACCGAAATTTCAGTGTGATGAATATAAAAAGGCCCATGAATTGAAAAATATTCCCACTTTTCGATAGGGAAATACCAAAGCTTTTAGCTTTATGATTTGAGAACAAATTGACAAAGTTTGGATGAGACGTATTAGCAAATCTTTGTCTTAAGCTCATTTGGATTTCCGCTATGATTTCTTTATTCAAAATACAAAATTGTACTGTCATTTAATAAATTGACACAATTTTAGGATAATTAACTATATCAGAGGTGTCCAAAATACAGATTTCCAGACTCACAAGTTAAACTACAAATTCTGAACACTATTAAGAGAGCAGCAGTCTGCTCTCTCATCGATTTAAGCAGATTTAGCATTAAATTAATCCATTTTTTTCAATTTCACTCACACAAAGGCATAAAGTACTGTTCTACTTTGCCACACAAAAATTCTCCTTTTTCCTAGATTCAGAAAAAATGCATTAATCGCTTCGTTAAAAAAAAAATTGCATACAATGGACATCTGGTCAAATTGGAAAATTTTCGTTGTAATAGTTTTTCAAATATTCGATTGCTACCATTTGCTTTGAAAAAAGCATATTATCTACCCCCTGACTCTGTCTGTTATATTTTTTCTCTAAAATCGTTTCATAGCATAGTGACAGCATTTGGAAACTCACGGTAAAATAGTTCTTTAAAGATTTGATAATATTTGTTTTGTGTGGGGGCGACTCTTTCTTTTTCTTTGTATATTATGTACTTGTTCCATTGATCCTATCTGCCATTCATTTACTCGACTGTTTAAAACTGTTCCACGGAAAAATTATTGAAAATAAATTTAAGAATTCCAGCTTTTTTCCAATTCATGCACCAATTCAAATTTGCTTTGAATGGATGATACCTCTGCCCATTATATTTTTCACTACACAAATTCTATAAAGAAAGTAATAATTCTATTAATAATTTATAATTAATATTTAGATTGTATGGTGGGGCACCTCTCCTCTTGATTCAATCCATCCAACATTTTGTTTAGTAAAAATTTTCATAAAGGAAATAATTGCGATGAATTGTTAATACTCTCACTTCAATTATTCTTAAAATATTCCTTTATTAATATTTGCATTGTACAGGGGATATTTCTTAACCTACATTTCCTCCAGTCCTACAGTTTGTCCAGTAAAACATTTACTTGAGAAAATTTGTGAGATCAAATTTTTAAACTCATGACACATGGAAAGATGGAATTGGACAAAATACTTTTTAAAAATATATAACATTGGCGGCTCAGTGCCATGAAAGGTCTTTTGTCAATTAGGTGACAGAGGTGGCCAACTTCTATTATCATTATGTGAAATTTTATTAAAATCGGATGAGGCGTTTGGAAGTTACAAATTTATTGCCATTTCAGTTTTCATTTCAAACACTGTGCGTCGTAATAGTTCTGTAGTAATCCAGGCTGGTTTAGGATATACATAGAGGACATGAAGATGAAACTGTTACACTTTAATAATATTTTTTTCAATTCTAAAATTGTGTACAAAAACCGAAACTGGTTAATCGGTTTTTTGCATTTCAGAAAACCGACCGGTTTCGAATAATTTCTATTTATAAATTATTCGACAAGCCGGTTTTTCTCAGTCGGTTAATCGGTTTTTAATGAAAGTCACCTTTAAACTTTTTATATAAATATAAAATTTTTCATTCCGTGTGTTACACGAACAAAGTCCTGTATGCATTCTTAGACATCATATACTGAATCGATTTTGCTATGTCTCCGTCTTTATTCGACATATTCACGTCAATAAAAATATTTTTTTTTTCTTCAGCAAAATACATTTTTTAGATAAAGAGATATAAATCTATAATTTAGACATAATCAGAAATTAAAGTGAAAGTTTCTTTAAAGAAAAAATAATGGATTTTAAATAAAATCATGATATCTCGACACATTATTTTGAATATGATATCGAAAACACTAATACCCACTCATTTAGGGCATTATAAAGTTATAAGGATTATTTGATGAAATTTGTTGCAAATAGTTATTTTGATAAGGATTTTAACATCATTTTATATAAAGGACATTACACGATATATGTTTTTATTGGTTAAACTCTAGATTTCTATTAAATAATATTTTTTTCGATAAATTTATAAAAATCAAAAAAAATCCGGTTAACCGGTTTCTTAAACATAACACCGTATTTGAAACCGATTTTTTGAAAAGCCCATGTTCCGAATAACTGGAAAACCGGTTTTTGAATTCACTAATACAAATGCTTTAAAAAATATTTCTCCCCTTTTTAATTTACATGATTTATGTCTTTTTTCCTGATAAAACTCTTTTCCGTTCTGGTGTGGGATACAAAAAAATAAAGACAAATTTTTGCAAAAGGCTTATAACGTCTTCAAACAAATTCGTTTACTTATAATTTAAATTTAATAAAAAATAGTAAAATTATTAAAATATTATTTTTTTAATTAAAAAATATTATTATTAAATTATATTTATTATTTTTAATATAAGCATTTCTATGATTGCGTTATAAGCCTTTTTCAATTGTAATTAAAAAAAAAAAAACAAACTAAATTTTAAATAAAAATATATTTATTAATAATAAATAAAAATACTTAAAGAACCATTGTACAATACAACAAATAAAATAAAATAAATTAAAAAATAATTCTAATTTAGTATAAACAAAATAACAAAAAAAATAATAATAAAAGATCTATTATAGTATTTGATTGAAACAAAATATATATAAATTGTGCTATTTTAATCCATTATAATAAAAACTAATTAATTTAATTTAATTAATAATTGAAAATAAATTATTCAAACGCCAGTCTTTTATATATTAACAAATTACAACAAAAAGTTTATAATCATATTTTTAGAAACTGTTTGTAGTAGAGTTTTAAACAAAATTTAGCAATTTAAAGAAAAAATAGTATGAAATAAGTAAAAAATATAAAAAAGATGATAATTAAATGTCTTATTTAAAAAAACAAATAAAAAAATATTAATTTTGAAAAAAGAAAAAATAATTTTAATAAACTTAATTATCGAAAAACAAAAACTTAAAAAATAATTAAGGATTTGGAAGAAAATTATAAACAACTATAATTTAAAAACATTTTTTTCTTACAAATTTCAGAAATTGTTTGAAAATTTTTATAACCAGCAATTTGTGATTTGAAAATGTCTACAAAATGGTTTAGAATCATAAACAATTCTATTTGAAAAATTTTGTCTAAATCAAGATTTCATCGAGAGATTTCTTTTACGTAGTATTTTCACTTTAACAAAAACTATAATTACAAAAATATAAAAAATCTTAGAGAAAATATTTGTTTTTTTTTTTTTTTTTAATTTAAAAAAAAATTTCAAAAAGAAAAATTTTTCTAAAAATTTTCAAAAAGATTAGTTTTTCTAAAAAAATCTTTGGAGATAATTTTTCTTAAAAATTTCTGAAGGAATATCTTTTTCTAGAAAAATCTTTTTTTCTAAAAATTCTTTGAAGAGTAAAGTTAAAAAAAAAACTTCGAAGAGAATTTTTTTCCAAAAAAGTCTTCGAAGCGAACAATTTAGAAAATTTTTCTAAAAACTTTTTTCGAAATTATATTTTGTTCTAAAAATAGCATTTTTTAAGAATCATCAAAGGAAATTTTTTTTCATAAAATAACTTCTTCCAAAAAATACAAAATTATCGCATAAAAAAGTTTTCTTCAAAATGTAAACATTTTTTTCTAAAAATATTTTTCGAATATATAATTTTATCAAAAAAGTCTTTGAAGA
This sequence comes from Cochliomyia hominivorax, assembly GCA_004302925.2. Classification (NCBI taxonomy): domain Eukaryota; kingdom Metazoa; phylum Arthropoda; class Insecta; order Diptera; family Calliphoridae; genus Cochliomyia; species Cochliomyia hominivorax. Next base: position 78,789,057 of record PYHX02000494.1, on the reverse strand, counting down.
GACATTTTTTTCTAGAAATTTTCTTCAAAATAATTTTTATAGAAAAATTTTTAAATTTTACAAAATCTTTTAAAAAAAACTTTTCTAAGAGAAATTTTCTAGAGAAATTTTTTATAAAAAAATTTTCTAGAGAAATTTTTTTAAAAAAAATTTTCTAGAGAAATTTTTTATAAAAAAATTTTCTAGAGAAATTTTTTATAAAAAAATTTTCTAGAGAAATTTTTTATAAAAAAAATTTTCTAGAGAAATTTTTTATAAAAAACATTTTCTAGAGAAAATTTTTTATAAAAAAAATTTTCTAGAGAAATTTTTAAAAAAAAAAAAAAATTTCTAGAGAAATTTTTTTTATAAAAAAAATTTTCTAGAGAAATTTTTTTTTATAAAAAAATTTTCTAGAGAAATTTTTTTTATAAAAAAAAATTTCTAGAGAAATTTTTTTTATAAATAAAATTTTCTAGAGAAATTTTTTTTTATAAAAAAATTTTCTAGAGAAATTTTTTTTTATAAAAAAATTTTCTAGAGAAATTTTTTTTTTATAAAAAAAATTTTCTAGAGAAATTTTTTTATAAAAAAATTTTCTAGAGAAATTTTTTTTTATAAAAAAAATTTTCTAGAGAAATTTTTTTTTATAAAAAAATTTTCTAGAGAAATTTTTTATAAAAAAATTTTCTACAGAAATATTTTATAAAAAAATTTTCTACAGAAATATTTTATAAAAAATTTTCTACAGAAATTTTTTACAAAAAAATTCTAGAGAAATTTTTATAAAAAAATTTTCTACTAGAATTTTTTCTTCACAAAATTATCGAATAGAAAATATTTTCCCACAAAATTATCGATTTTTTTTTAATTTCGAATAGAAATTTCCAATAATTTTTTTTCATAAAATTCCCGATTATAAAAATTTTCAAAAAGAAAATTTTTTCCACAACTTTTTCAAATTTGATTTTTTTTTTGGAATAGCAAATTTTTGAAAAAAGTTGTTTCTTTTTTTTCAAATTCGATTTTTTCTCAAATTCGAAAATTTCTAATTTTTCTTTTTCCAAATTTTTTTAATATTTTATTTTGAGAATTTTTTTTTTTGAGAAAATTGAAATTATCATACATTTTTTCTAAATTGTAATCAAATATTCATCAAATTTTGTTTCTTAATCCAAATTTATTAAAAATTGAAAATTAACTTTAATTGAAAAAGTTTTAGTTTATTGATTAATTCCACTCCAATTCAAATTCCAAAATTTCAATTTTTTCTAAAATTATAAAAAATTTTAATATTTTTATTTTAATATATTGATAAAACAAGATCCAAAGCTAGAGAAACATTTTAAAGCCTTTGCTTGAGGTCCTTCGTAGTTGATAATAAATTTAAAATTGGAAATATAAAAGCAACTTTAATTAATTTTTAATCTGTCTATCTACAAATTAAGTCTACATTTTAAAGTTAATTTTTATAATCGTGCGAATCAAACAATTATGAAATTACAAATTTAAAAAATTAGAAAGTTAATACTAACAAGAATTCCAAACTTGTTTCAGAAAGACTTTTAAACCCGATTTTTTTTCATAATTTCTTTATCATTAAATTAAATTTAAATATTTTTCTTCCGATCCTTAAATATTTTTTCCAATTTCAAAACGAACGAATCAAATAACAACCTGTTTGTAATTTATAATTTTGAATTTATCTTGTATATAATAAAATTTAATCTTAAATAAAAACACCAATTATATACATACTAAAATTACAAATTACTATAATTATGTCTACATAATAAATATTTTTTTTAAAGTAAAACAATAATTTGAAATTTTGTTCATTTCGTTAATATTTTAGAAAACTTGTAGAAAGGAGTAGTTGAGAACAAATAATAACTAAATTAAAAAAAATAAGCAATTAATTTTGAAATGTATAATAAAGAATATGTAAGTAAAAAACGAGACTGGCGTTTATTGTACTAAAAACAAATGAAAAAAAACTAACAAACAAAATAAATAAAGTGTATTTTTCGCGTTAAATAATAAAAAATAACAAATGAAGTTTTATTTGGAAAAAATGAAACTTTTGCGTTTAAACGTATTCTAAAGCACATTTTTTTGGGAAAAATGAAAAAGTGATTCAATTTAATTTGTCGTACAATCAAAGTACATATTTGTTTTTTTATTTATTTACTGAATACAAATCCTTTTTATATTTCTTAAAAAATGTAGAGGAAATTAAAAAAATAATAATTCCTAAATTATGCTTAAAAACTAAACAAATAATTTCTAAATTAATCAATAAAAAAATCCAAAAATTTGTAGATAATTTTAAAACAACTTTAAATTTTATAAAATTGTGTAATAAACCATCAGCATTTGACCCTTGATCGACACATTTGTAGTATCTTCTTTTACCGTTCTCCTTACCATACGCGATCAATCATAGTATTATCTGGTGGTTTTTGATTCATTGTGGCCATTTGTTGATGATAATTACGCATTTGATTGGTCCGTCGTGGTTGAGCCAAATATTCGAACATACTTTGTAAATGTTGTGATAACATTTTACCCAAATCACAAGGCATAGGATCAGTCCAAAAGAAATCATGATTTAGTGCCGTATCCGCATCTATACGTTTCTTGGGATCCAACGTTAAGAGTTTATCTAATAAATCACAGCCATTGGTATCTTTGACATAAGGCCTCAAACGTTCTTTAACACGTCTCTTTTGATTTTTCGGCAATTCCACCGATTTGTACAATTCTAATTTCTCTACACCCGGCCAAACATCCGGTGTAAAGGAGCCACATAATTGTGAGATTAAAATGAGTTGTTGTTGTTCGGTATTACCCTGCATAATGGGAGAACGTGTCCACATTTCAGCCATAATACAACCAGCACCCCACATATCAACTGGGGGACCATAATTACGGTCACCTAGCAAGAGTTCTGGGGGACGGTACCAAAGGGTGACCACACGATTTGTATAACGATTTTTGGCATCATTCTTAGGTATACTAAAGGCACGAGCCAAACCAAAATCGGCTAATTTTAAAACACCATGTTTGGTGATTAACACATTGGCCGCTTTCATATCTCGATGGAGAATCTAGTAACATAATAACAAATTTTAGGAAAAGTTAGAAATTTTATTTAGTTAATTACCTTATTACTATGTATATAATATAAACCATTTAGCAGCTGTTGCATGACCTTTTTGATTTCTCCTAAACTAAATTTCACATTCATATTGGACAGTAAACCAGCTAAATCATGTTCACAAAAATCGAATACCAAATAAAATGTAGATCGATAACCATTATTGGCTGTAGCTTTTGTACGACAAATTTCTATTAGATTAACCACATTTTCATGTTTAAGCAATTGTAAGATTCTTATTTCTCTCAAGGCAGTAATGGGGAACTGGTGCATAAAAGTTTTCAAATTAAATTTATTTTTCTAGAAAATAACAAATTACTTACCCCTTCTTTTTCATTGTCCATTAAAACTTTTTTCATGGCTACAAATTTTTTATCCGATTTCTTTTCTCTGGCCTTGAAAACTTCACCAAAAGTACCCTGACCAATTTTTGCCACTTTCTCATATTTCGAAGATTCATCACAATAGGGAAAATCATAATCTTCTATGTATTTTTGTTTATCAAACAGAGACATATTGCGGGCCGAACTGGTAGGTGTACCAGGTTGTGGTGGACCAACTCGTTGCATCATTGGTTGTTGCTGCATGGTATCTGCTTGTTGCTATAAAAGTTTTTGTTTTGTTGTTTTTATACAATTTCAAAGAAATTGTTTTGTCAGTAATTAAATAAAGAATTTTTGGCCTAAAAAAGATAAGCAATAAAAAATCAAAGGAAAGAAAAAGGGTTAAAGCTACAACTCACCATAAATAATTTGTTGCAACTTTTAAAGTGATATTTGCGAATTGAAATTAGCTAAAAAAAACAATAATTATTTTATTTTTTTTTTTTTGCAACAAAAGGAAGAAAATCTTCCAATTTTCATGAATTGCAACTTGTTATCTCAATTTGCAACTTTCACAATTAAAGTCAATCTAGATAAATCCCTTATAGAGGATGGCGAAATTTCTTGCAACAATCCTTAACAATTTTAATATTTACAAATACTTTTTGTAATTATAGAATATTTTGAATACGTTACATATGAAGTCTAGTTTCTTATAATTTTAATAAATATCTTACTTTGTTAATTTTTGGCAAGAATTCCGATATTTTTTGTAAGAAATATTAAATTCTTTTATATCGCAAAATTAAACAAAATTGTAACAAAAGTTCTTGTCTTTTTGTATGAGAATTAAACGTCAAAAAGCAGTGTTGTATTTCTATGCTTACGTATGACGTAAAGGAAAATAATATCAAGTTGGCAACGCATGTAATATAATAAAATCGTTGCCAGATGTATAAAATTATAAATAAATTTAAATAAATAAATAATTATTTTGCTAATACAAGGCAAAACGGCTGGATTCATTTTCTAAAATTTCCATAGTGTCTTCCTGTATGCCTGAAAGGAAGCATAGGCTAAAATTGTGGAGAATATCGAAGGAACTGTAACAATAAGGATTTTAAAATGTTGTAGTAATTATGTTTTAGTAATTTTAAAATGTTTTAGTAAAGTTTTAAAATTTGGTTCCAAACACTTTCTCAAAGAACAGTTTTACTGGGTAAAATGTAGGACAGAAATGATCATTGGGAGAGGTACTCGCCCTACTAAATGAGAATAGAGAACGAAGTGAAATTTTGTGCATAAAAGCTAACCGGGTAAGAGGTGGTTTTTAATGAAATGAATATTTTGACAATAAGTTGTTTGTAAATAAATCAACATCGTTGCCATATCTTACTTTGCTTGTTATATCATTTTGGCAACTTTACTTTAGGTTGTCAGTTTACACGTGCGTTGTCAAAAAAACGTAAACATCTTTCCAATTGCTCATTGTTTATTTTAAATTCATGAACAAAAATACAAAATAACGAGTTAAAATTAATTTCTTTTTAAAATTAAATTAAAAATAACAGAAATATAATTAGATCAAAACAAAAACAATATCCATTTATCGAAATGGTAAGTTTTCTTTTCGCTTTCTTAAAATAATTAAATTAATTGGCAAAAATCTTTATTCAGGACTCATCTTCTGACAGTGACTACTGTGTAGAGGATTTTATAAAACCTGACAAAATACGCAAACCTATAAATGATGAATCTGCCGATTTATTAGGAAATTTCGATGATGCCAAACGTAAAGAAATAATGGATGGTACTTATGAAGAAGGAAACAGAAGTGATGATGAAAAAGTCTCCGAGGAAGAATCAGAAATTGAAGAAGAAAATGAAGTTGAAGATAATGAACAAGATGAAGAAATGCAAGAATTATATGATAACCAAAACAATGATTTACAAGATAAAACATCAGTTGCCAAAAATGGTTTAACAAGGGCACAATTAGAACAGTTGCGTAAAGGAGCTTCGAAAGCTAATCGTTATGTATTATATGTTACAAATTTAAGTTTTGAAACTTCGAAAGGAGATTTGGAAGATCTATTCATGACAAAGGGTTCTGTAAGATCAGTGCGCATACCCAAACAACGTAGAGGAGGTTTTGCTTTTGTGGAAATGAACGATTTGGAAAGTTTTCAAAAAGCTTTTGAATTGCATAATACAGAATTGCATGGTCGCCTCATAAAAGTGCAATTCTCTGAGGCAGGGAAAAAGAAATCAGCTAATAAGAAAAACATAATGAAGCAAAAAAATCGGAAATTAGCTGAAATGCGTAATGAATATAAAACATTTACAAAGAGTGGTAAGTTTTATGATAAAAATATTAAAAAAGAAATTGCCCATGTAGTGGAAGCTAGTAAAAGATGGCGCAAGAAACCTGGTCCCGGAGGTGGGGCACCAAGACGGAAATAAAGTTGTTGATATTTTTTACTTAAAAACAATTACAACAAGTGTTTTATTATTCACATTATTATTTCAACCATTTTACTATGTAGAAATTACGTTTTCCTACTCTTAACAAAGTTAAACCATTCTTAAGCACATGTATACCCTGGGTGACTAGTTCGGATATATTTTGGCTGCGTTTTTGATTGACATAAAAACCTCCGGCAGTTATAATCCTTATGGCATCGGCTGGAATGAAAAACAAATAAAAAATCGTATTTTAACTTTCTAAATCTTTGGATTACCTTCTGTGGGAAAACATTTAGCTTTTATCGCCATTTTTAGCATAGTCATATCAGGTTCCGCTAATAATTCTACTAAAGTGGCTCCAGCTAAAGTTTGTTTGATTTCGTTGTGGTTCAATTCCGCCAAACCTTCCACATTGCCTTTATATAAGGCATTTGTTATGTTTTCAGCTTGTTTTAAACCTTTTTCTATATAAAAATATTTATTTCAGATAACATTACATAGTTTCCTTACTTAAATTAAATTACCTCCATGAACTAATAGTGTTACATCTTCTGCCAATATTGTTTGAGCTTTTCTCTTCTCTGGCGCCTTTTTATGTTCATCCATTAGAAAGCTAATTTCTTCTAAAGGCAAAAATGTGTATAATTTCAATAATTTTTCCACTTCTGAGTCTGGTCTTCTTACAAAAATTGATAAAGTGCAAATGCTGAAGTTTTATTGCCATCTAACCAAACAGCATTGCCCGCAGATTTACCAAATTTATCACCTTCTTCATCGGTGACAATGGGTAAAGTCAAACCAAAAACATCTTTCTTCTCTGCTCGACTTATTAGCTCATGTCCAGACATTAAATTACCCATTTGATCTGAACCTCCCAGCTGAAACCGACAATTATAAGTACGTAATAAATGCAACCAATCATAAGCTTGAAAAGTTTGATAAGTAAATTCCGTAAAACTCATGCCACCCTCAGCTTCGAGACGTGATTGAACTGAAGATCTGGAAAGCATTTGGCCCAAACGAAAATGTCTACCTGTATTAGCTATAAAGTCAATAATGTTAAGACTTCTATACCAATCTGCATTATTGACTATTCTATGGGTAATAAGTTTATTACAATTTGTAAGAATTTTATATTAAAATCTGGTACTCACCTTAAAGCCGGTAATGGCTGTTTATGTTTTTTATCATCCCACAAACAGTCCAAATGATTTTGAAATACTTTTTCCAATTGCTTTTTTATAGATTCTAGATTATGTTCCACTATAGATTCTTGCAATTGACTACGTTCTGTTTTACGACCACTAGGATCTCCAATTAAACCAGTAGCTCCTCCCACTAAACCTATGGGATTATGTCCTGCTCTTTGACAATGTAACAAACCCATTATGACCAACAAATTACCAACATGTAAACTATCTGCTGTGGGATCAAAACCTGCATAAATGGTTTGAGGAGCAGAATCGAATAGTTTTTTCATTTGAGGCCTAAAAGTGTTTGGGAAGATTAAGGTTAGTTTTGGATAACTTTAGAATGAGTTTCTAATTACCCTGCTGTATCGGGAAACATATCTTGAAAGAAACCTCTATCTGATAATGACAAAAGATTTCTTTGTGAATAGCAACGTGTAAAATGCAAGACATTATTCAACTTTTGTGAAAATTTTAAAAATTTTATGGAAAACATTTTGTTATGTAGGAAAGTTAAAAGAGAGGGATAGAAAAACTAAAAGTCTACAATTTTAGTTTTATCGCACAGTTGTTCAATCAAAACAAATCTCAGCTGTGTGCTATTAGTTTACTTTGAATGTAGTTAGCAAAAAGAAGAAATGTTTTCAAATAAAAAAAATATATGAATAATAGTTTGTTCTGCAATTTATTAATTGATTTTGATAAAAAAACTTTATTTAAAGGGAAGAAATTACTTAGTAAAAATTTTCATTTTTTTCTCTGTTATCTCTCGCTTTTCAATATAAACAAAACCCGGCTGTCAAAACAGCTGTGAGCTACCAACCCACAATGATTATTTTTATTAAGTAAAAGAAGAGTCAATATATTTCTTTTAACCAATAGAATTACGTGAACCGAAAATTTTATTTTATCTGTTAATTTAATAAATTTTCTATTAAAAATGATGCACATAAATAGAACTAAAAGTTTTTTCTACAAAATTAATTTAAACGTGTTAAAGAGGTGCGCCTCTACACATAAATCTTTTGGCAGTCAAGCGGCTTCATCTTCCATTACCGATGCTCCTGAACGTGAGGATGGTATTGCTGAGCAACCTTCCACCAAATTGCCCCCACGTTTGCCTTTGGTTAAAAACTTTTTTGTGGGTCTTGTTGACAATGAACTACTGGCCTATCCTGAGGTTATAAACCGTGAAGATATGTCTCGTTTACAAAATGATTTATTGCCTTTGAAAAATTTCTATTCGGAAGATTTTGACAGTCGTACAGCCAGTGCCACCTATACTTTGCCTGCAGGATTAGCAGATAATTTAAAACAATTAGGTTCATATGGAGCCAATGTCAGTCATGAATTTAATGGTAAAGGCTGGGGATATAGTGAAAGTTTAATGGCTTCTGAACCTGAAGCTCAGGCCACAGAGGTGGCATTAGGTTTGCTTGGACATCGCAGTATTGTGGATATAATACAAGAAATGGGTTCCACAGAACAAAAACAAAGATATTTACCCAAATTAGCTGATGGTAAGATGGCAATTTTTCTTAAAATTTGACATAAAAAATGATTTTTTTAATCATTAAAGGTTCTTTGGTAGCCACCGAAGCCATTTATGAATATGAAGCCTCAGAAGATGATTTTTTCAATACCAAGGCCCAACAAGAACCAGATACTCAAAGTTGGGTGTTAAATGGTTCTAAAGCATTTGTATTATCTCCACCCAAAACTTCAGATGCCTCTCAATTATTCTTAATTGTAGCCCAAACCCAAAAAGAAAATATACAAAATGAAGCTGGTCGTTCTACCACCATATTCCTGATTGACTCAAATACACCCGGTGTAAAATTGGGTGAAAAACATCAAACTTTAGGATGTAGAGCCACTACAACACAAATAATATCTTTGGAAAATGTTCGTGTCTCGGATAGTTGTGTATTAGGTAATGCTCACGAAGGCAATGTGGTGGCTGATACTTTACTCCGTTCTAGCCGTTTACGTAATTCTATGATTAGTTTGGGTTTGGCGAAAAATATATTAAATGATATTTCCCATCATTGTATAGATAAAAAACAATGTGGTGTTGTTTTGAAGTAAGTTTTAAACGAAAGAAAAACTTAAAATTCCTTATTAACAATTATTAAATATAATAATAAATTTAATTTTCAGAGATTTAGAATCGGTACAAACTCATTTAGCCAGATCCTGTTTATCAGTTTACAGTATAGAAAGCATGATTTATTTGACAGCAGGTTTGTTAGATGAATTTAATAGACCCGATGTTGTTTTAGAATCTGCAGTAACCAAGGTAAGATAAACTACAAATTATTAAACAAATAAATCTTAATATTTCTCCTAAATTATCAGTACCACAGCTTAAAAGAACTCTATAGTATTTGCACCACTGCTTTGGATATTGTGGGTCCAAAATCTTTACATGCTGGCCAAACTACAGAAATCAATTTCCGTAATGCTGCCCAACTTTATACTTTAGGAGAATCTATTGATAATTTAAGCATTTACATAGCTTTAACAGGTCTCCAACATGCGGGAGTAAGTAAATTTAAGAAAAAAATTCGATATTTAATAAAAATCAAATTTTGTCTCTTGTAGTCTCTTATGGGAGATACTATACGCATGCAACGTAATCCTCTTTTCAATCCTGGTCATATATTCTCTAAATTTATGGAAAGATCTAATATTGATAATCCACGCACAGAAATGAATCTTAAGGAAAATGTTCATCCCACCTTAGAGCCAGCTGCCTTGTGTCTTGAACATTCTGTGGCTCGTTTGCAAATGTGTGTTGATCTATTGTTTACACGTTATGGAAATGGTATTGTGGAACGCCATAATGAGGCTAGACGTTTGGCTGATATGGTTAGCACTATTTATGCCATGTTTGCAAGTGTGGCTCGTGCTTCACGTTCCTATTGTATTGGTTTACAATTGGCCGACCATGAACTATTGGCAGCCATGACTATTTGTTGTGATGGCCGTGATAAAGTGAAAACATTGGCGCAGGAAATTTTCAATGGACAGTTTGTTAACAATGATAATAACTTGCAGAGACTGTCGCGACAAATTGTTAAGAGTAAAGGATATTTTGCAACACATCCGTTGACATATAATTTTTAAGATTATGTTAAAGCATCAATCATTATATTTGTTTTTGTAAATAAATAATGATTAAAAATAAAAATAGTTGATATATCGATAAAGAAATAGTGAAGGATTTAATTAATAATATGTTTAATTATTGCAATTTTTGTAAAGAAATAAAAGTTCCATATGTGGTGGTGGCCGTGTCAGTCATATATATTTGTCTGATGATCATATATATGTGTCTGATATCTTGGTGGTGAATTAATTTACGCTTATGACAACAACCAACCTTATTTATAAAAAGTGTAGCATACATTAGGTAGTTCAATATAATGTGCTTAGTTAGGTTTAGAACCTGTAACGACCTGTTTTTGTGGTGAACATTTTTATTTATCACACCTTTTATATTCACCACCTACCCCTATTCGGAAAAAGAGAGAAACGAATGAAATTTTTATTTTTTGCGTCTTGGCTAATGTGACCCAACTTTTTTTTGTCCGTTTCATGAAGGTTGGTGGCTACACTATTGCTTCAAACATGTTTGCATGGAAAAATTTTACTCAAACATTTTTGAAATGAATGGATTTTTAAATTTTATTTGACATATGAGAGGATCTGGTACTTTTTTGATTAAATTATATGACCGAAAATATCAATACAACATGAAGTAGATTATAAAAATTTGAGATCATCATTTAACATAATTTGAACTTTCTGAAGGTACTTCTTTAAAGCTTTCTGAAGGTACTTCTTAAAGCTCAAGTGTTGAAATAGTAATTTTTAAATCTCAAAACGTACTTTTTGAGATTCAAACATGTCTTAAGCGAACAAGGATGGAAAATTTATTTTTTAATTCTATTTTTTAAAATAGTGGATTTGAATTAACAACACTATAAACTGATACCAAAAAAGTCGGTCCAAATGTACGAGATGAGCTTTTTGATTTATTTTAAAATTAATTTATGGGTATTTTTGAATTATTTCTCTGAACCTAAAAAAACATGAAATGAATAATAAAAAATTGAGAAGGACTTTCTCAAATAAAATTTTCCATATGAAGAAAAGATATGGTGCGTAATTCTTGAACAGTCCAAGAAAGGCTACTTTTGGTTGGCATTTTTATTTATTTATTTGTTTATTCATTTATTTATTTATTTATTTTGCATTAACATTGATAAATGATATAAGATTAAATAAGTAAAATATTGCGCTATTCGCCTTAATTGCAAAGGGGCCCCTATCTCTATTAAAAATGTTCGCAGTCATTGTCACATTACATTAGTGTCAGAACAGAGTTGCAATTTATGTTTCCCTAAAACACCTGCAAAATTTTTCAACGGCGTTATAATTGACGCTATTGGTCACCTCTGACAAATTTTGCACAAAACGCCGCTACCGCTTAAAAGGTTCGGCGCAGTTGAGAAAAATGAGATAAATCTTATTGTTTAAAATATTGTGTGAAAAGGAAATAAACAAAAAACAAATAATAACTATAAAACAAATATAAACAAACAATTAACTAAAAAATAAACAGATTTTAATGGTGAAAAATCAAAGTGTGAGTGTTAAAAACCCAATTTTTAAGTATTAAAAAAGGAATCGCCGAAAAAAATCAATATGGATGACGATGCAAAGAATAAATGTGTATGTAAATGCAATAATTACAACAACAATACGTTGAACTAAACAGCAAAAAAAAACAAGTTTTTCGCAGACAATAGTTGCAACAACACATAAAAAACTATTTTAAAAGAAAATGTAATTTGTTTAATTTCAAATTTAGTTATTTAGTGTTTCTTTTTTATAAAATTATAAAAAATATTAAACAAATGACGCAAAAAACGAAAAGAAATACGCAAAATAAATCAAACAAATGTGAGTTTAATTAATACACGTTTGTTTGTATGTTCATACAAACATTGATACAAATATAACATGAACATGTTGCAAACAAGAGAAAAAATTAAAACTCACTCAAATTTTTAAAACTTATTTTTTGTTTTTGTAGACGATTTGTGTGAGTGTGTGTCTGAAGGTCTGACATTAGGTTGTAGAGTTTAATTTGTATGGAATGTTCTTCATACAACAATAAATTGTTATTTTATTTTAATAACAATAAATTGTTAATTATTGTTGTTTGAAGAAGAAATGATAATCTTGTTTATGAATAAAGTTTTATGAGAAGCTGGAACTTTTGATAATGAATTTGTAAAAAAGTTTAGATTTTAAAATTGTGAGAAATATTGTCATTTTTGGGTTTTTTTTTTTTTGGAATTCATTTAATAATTTGTGAAAATTGTAAGAAGCATTTTCGGAATAATTAAAAATTGAAAATATTTTGCAAAATTTACTTTTTAATTTTTGTAAATTTCGTTCAATCTGAAAATTTGGTAATTTTTTTATATTCAAAAAAATGTTTCTATTAATGTATTTTTGTTTTTCAAATGTTATTATTATTATTTTTTTTTTTTCAAATTTTCAATATTTATGGAATTTGTGTAAAATAGGAATTTTCGAAATTTTGTAAAAATTTACAATTTAAGTCGACTTTTAAAATTTTTTAAATTGATGAGATAAGAATTTAAGGAAACATTTTATATTTTGCCAAAATTATTTAATTTTTGTATTTTTTTTTAATTAAAATTTTACCATTTCCAACACTCAGAAAAAGGGGATCAGGATTATTTCCTTATCAATTGGATTTAATTGAAGAATGTATGTCGATATATTCAAGCTTATTTGGGTTCAAGTTACAGTAACTCTGTCGAAAATGATAAATCAGAAAAACTATCTAAAGAAGGAACAATGTATTAACCATCTGGCTCGAATGCCACTGAATTGCTTCAGGAGAAGCTTTGAGAATAAGCTATAAGGAATAACCCCGATAAGATGGTTGTCATGTAGAACTTTTCGCGCATTCATCAGTTAGTTATCTATTTTGAATAGCTTCTGTCCTTTCATTAGGAACCAACGAGAAGTGGTCGGCTCTTGTTTGCAACGACTTTTTTTCTAGATGTCACTATGATTTGTAGGATGTGAGTTTTACACTTACAGTGAGTACGAAAAATTCTTAACACACATTTTTCATTAAAACTTTTAACCCAAGCATTATTTTCATTCTTTTGGAAAAGATATCAGTTTACTGTTAAACAAATTAAGATATAATAAATATGATTTAAAAAAGTGACCAGAAAAGTACCTACTAAAATTCAACAAAACTCAACTTGGTTCTACAAGAAGTTGGTTAAGCTTTAAAGTTTTGCCTTCAAACTGTTTCCATTGTTATTTACAAAACTAAGAGAATTTTTTATAGAATTTTGGTTTTGGTAAAAAGAATGGTTCACATGATATTTCTAAAGCCAAAAAATAACACACATTTTCAAAAGAGCTTCTAACACATCCGGTAAGAACGCAGTGCTCGGACTATTTGGTACAAAAAGGTTAAGCTAATGCAAGACTCAAAAAGTGCTGCTTAAAATTTAGAGAGCACGTATTGAAATCAAATTTTCTAAAAAATATATATCTTCCTGGTCAAAAATTTTATGTTGCAAGAGGAAATGTTGAAAGTTTATGACCCAAAATTAGTAACATTTTCCCAAAAAGTTCTTAGTATGACAAATAATTTAGAGTTCCGGCAAATGAAGCCAATCATTTTTTACAACGGGCTCTATAAAAACCGAAATTTATATCAAGGAATGTTAAGACAAAAAGGATGCTCTCATTCATAAGACATAGTAATGTGTCTACTATGGTCTGGTTTTATTTGTACCAATTGAGGCAAATCTTCCAAGTATTGAACTCTTATTAAAGGAGTATTAAAGAGTACAAAAAGGTGTCCAAAACTATAACTATAGTAGATTTTTTCGAGCAATGTGACAGAAAGTACTATGTTTTCCGAAAAATTATGAAGTTTTCATCATATATATGGTTATAACCTCTAAACAAAATAAAGTTTCAAATACTCTCTTTTTATTATTTATACAATCTATGTTTTAGAAAATTTCACCAAAAAATATCTTAAGTAGCAATTATTTTTAAAAATGTTTAATATTTATTTTCCAAAGAAATTCTATTGAATTATAACACACATATTTACAAAAACATTCATAGTCTTATTCAATTTTTTCTCTTGTCCAAATTTGAATATTATATTTTATTTTAATTTTCATTTTATTTTCATACATTCTTTTTCCTTTTTGTTATTAGTTTTCCCCACTCAATTAATATTAAGTAAAAGAAAAATTTGTGTATAAAAGTTTGGCCAAACAGATAAAAAATGATTATTTTTGGTTTTATAGCTTTAAGCTAAAACATATTTTCACACGCTACAGTCACAACAACTATTTAGCAGGAAAAAACTAATCTTTTTTAAAAAAAAGTATTTTCTTATAAAATACTTGTATATCTACTTCTCAAGAGGTAATATCTTTTCCCTAACGCGTTTAATTCGCGTTTTATTTAGTTTTTTATTTCGGCTTATGTTTTGTTCGTCTGCCTAATCTGTCGTTGTTGCATTGCTCCCCCTCCCCAATTTCAATTCCAATTCAAAAACCAAAGCAATTGTATGACATTTACAAACCCGAATAGTAAAATATACACCAGCAGCAAACAATCCAATCGTTCAGATACATTTTTTTATTCGTATGTATGTGAACCAGCTCGAGCAACTGCAACAATAATAAACCAAAGACAGAAATGTACATTATGAAGAAGGAAAGAAAGAGAAATAAATATGCGTTTTTTTATTTCTATTTTATGAAGTGCAAAATTTGTAATTGAAAATAAAATCCCAGAAAAAATTGGAATGAATGAATTTCAATATTTCTTTCTCTTGTGTGCTTGTTTTTATATTCCGTAGTGTTTTTTTGCTTTCATGTGTATGAATTTTATTGATTTCTTGTAATAATTCCAAGTCCATTTGTGTATCTGCTTATTTGTTTGTTTTTTTTTTAACAATCTAATTTTGCCCCCTCAGTTTTTGAAGCAAAAATAATGCACAATATTTTTATTAATTAAAGGAAAATTTCTTTTACGTTTTTGTACACTCCACCACCACAAGTGGTGAAGAGGGTATATTAATTTTTGTCATTCCGTGTGTAACGCTAAGAAGTAATATTCTTGAATCAAATCAAAATCCTTTTGTTTTTGCCCCGCTCACATCTACAATAAATGACGAAGTTCAAAGAAATTTGGCCTGGTTGTTTCTTATAGTTCTGAGAAATTTTCTATTTAAAACCAGTAAAATCGGTTCAGTATATAAAAAAGATATAGTCCGATATCTGAGGCAACCTCTAAGTTTAATCGATGAATTTACGTAAAATTGTCAATTATAAATCGACAAGTTAGATTGATTTTTTGTCATAATATTTAGCTTCATTACCATTCCAAAAATTATCGATATCGGTTTAGTAAAAAAAGTTACAGCCTTTTTTTATTTTATTACTCATAAAGTGTTTAAGAAAAACTTTTATACTTTCTAAACGTTTGTGAGTCTATGCGTGAGTGTGTATGTACAAAATATCATGTATATACTTTACACCGATTTGCAGTGGAGGGTATTGAAAATTCGGCAAAGCCAAATATAGCATTCTTACTTGCGTTTAATCTGTTGTCATTTGTTTAATATTTTAATGTTTTTTATATAATTTTTTATTATTTCACTTTTTTCGTAAATATTTTAATTCAAATTTCGTTTTTTTTCTGCTTTATTACAGTTTAATAATTTGGAAAATATTTTAGTGAAATAAAGAAAATAAATAATTTAAGTGTTTAATAAATGTTTAATAATATTTAATTTCGAATATTTGCTTTTAAATATGGAACAGTAGAAATTTGGACAAAGTATTGCAATCTTTTAAAAATACTTGCTTATAAAATAAATTACAACAAAACAAAACAAAAAGGTGAGTGAAGAAATATTACATGTATTATGTTTTATTTTTATGTAATTTGTTTATAACTATATTTTTCTCAGTGCATTTTGCTGGCCATTTTATAATAGTTTTAATAAATAAACAATATCTAAATGGATTTACATGAAATTTAATTTAATGATAGCGGAAGAATGTATAATTATTTCTCTGGGAACTTAGATACCATATGAGATCTATGGCACTGATAAAATTTTGAACGTTTCTATAGTACTTTCTGTCACTTTGTCCGAAAAAAAAGTTTTAAATCCACCACGCTATTGGAAACCTTTTGTGTGCTCTTCAATTCCCTTTCAATATCTCTCTACTAGTCTTAGCTTCTTAGCACAAATACCACATTATTTAGTTTGTATCACTTAAGAGCTTGACAGGACAAAACTAAGTGGACACATTATGAAGTCTTTCGGTAATTTCGGTATTTATAGGGGCCGTTGTAACAAATGATTGCCTTATCTTGGTAGAACTGTATATTGCTTGTCAAACGAAGAACTTTTTTTTTTGAAATTTTGACTGGTTTTGGATAATAAACTTTTTCCAACCAATTTTGACCATGAGATGCGAAATATTTGCCAGTATATACAAGAATTTATTTTTTAGAAAAGTTTTAGATTTTTAGCTGCTTTCCTGTCAGGAATTTTTTAAGCCTGGTATATTTTTAAATCTGCATTAGAAGAACTCTTCGAACAAAATATTACGAGCGCTGATCTAACCGTCCTGATTTTCTTGGCCAACTCTTTGTAGGGCCAAGTTGGTGTTTATTGAAAATATTTAATAATGTTAGTACGCACTTTTTTCTGTCACACATTTTGATCAGATAAACAGTATATTAATTAGTTTGACATTATAACTGACTTATTTAACTAAGGCAACTTGGAAGATAAATCAAATATTACTTGGGTTTACAGCCTAAATGAAAAACGTGTGTTAAGAATTGCTTGATCTTACTCTTTAGTATAAATCTGTGATATACTGGTGTTGTTATTGCACGCAAATATGCAATAAGGGTCATTCAAATTTTGCCAGAGCCGAACATCGCATTCGTAAGCGTTCCAACGATAATTAATCTCCATTCCGGAATGACTCGAGTCACACTTAACCCAAATTTGTCAACATAGTAACAGCTGTATTAATCGTGACATGTTTTACTTATTAAAGAACTACCATTTATGGTTGAATTGTTATAACAACATTAAATCTCCTGTGCACATTTCATTAACTGGTTTTCAAATTATTAATTTCACCAAAAAAAAAAAAAAAAAATACAAATTTCACCTGTTTAATTGATCTCAAACCTCATTTACTTATTATTATTATTACTTTTTTTCGAAAATTGATCTTATATGGATGATATGTTTTGCCTGTATGATTGTTTATTTAGTTGGAGTCTTGTATCTTTACTTGTCGATATGTTTCTTTGTGCCAGTTTTTTTTATTATTTATTGTAATCAAAATAAATTCCAAACAAGTAAAAATGCTATATACGGCTGTGACGAATTTTTAATACACTCTACGCTAATAGTTTAGATATAATTGTAAGAAGAACAGAATAAATAATTGCTGATATATTTATATATGCGAGATTCTAATCTCCTATGGGTTATCTAAAAATTTTGTCTAATTATCAGTTGGAGATATGCAATATTAAGACATTATTATGTATTGCGGGGATACTAGTCCTCCTAGCCTATCCAAAATTTTTACAATCTGCAATAATTTGTTATTAAAACTTTATATTTGTTCAAATTTAATTATATTTCCTGTAACTTTTACTGAGTTATGTAATGTTAAAAGCTTCGTTCTTAAGCAGGACACCACTCAACGTGAATATTTATTTCAGTGAAATTTCGTACAGTTATCTCTAAGGGATTTTTGGAGTGTTATGGAAAAGCATAAGTTTCTAACTCCTCTCGGCGCCGGGGAAGGATCACTTTCTCAGAGAGTTCGGATGTTACCTCGGATGCGACAATTTGCACAGATTCCTCTCCGCTCTGAGAGAAGTTAGGAACTAGTGCTACGTATGAAATTTCATTAAAATTGCTTAAAGACGTGTTGAATTTGCAGCTCAAAAGCTCAAGTTTCAATTAAGTTTGGAATGGTGGTGTTAATTTTTATAGTATCGTTAGAAAGGTAATTACTTAAAATTTAATATTTGATATTAATTAAATACTATATGAATTAGGATAATGTTAAGAATTTGTATATAATATAATGTTGTCTTTAATGCAGAACTAAACAAATTATCATTTTATAATACCAGAAATTCTAATCCAAGATAACTTGACTTTTTTAGTAAATTGCTCATCCTGCCGTTAAAAGAGGTTTGGCCCGTTACAAATTTCTTGAGAGGTTAGCTAATAAATGTAACCAAATAATCAAGGTACTTTTATGTCAATTTTCAACTTTTTCCTTTCAAAAATTCTGAAAAAAAAAAATTTAAAAATTAATGTAATCCCATAGGGCTAGCGGTGAAATCGCTTTCACATATTATTCTTGTAGGAAAATTATTAAGAATTTTGTGCAGAATTTTAAACAATTGTTTTATAGAGGAATAGATCCCATCAAGTTCAAAAAAAAAAAAAAAAAAAAAAAAAAAAAAAAAACTAAGAAACCTGTTGAAAAATTTTGTTTTGATATAAGTATCTTTTAAACTATAAGAGATATCTCCGACATATTATTTTTTGTAGAGATTTATTAGGGCTATATGTCAATCGAAACATAAAAACTATATATCATAATACCCGAGATGGCCAACTTTTGAGCTCCACTTCCCAACCCCAAGACCCACTAGAAAAATGTCTTTCTTAAAGTCAATTGGAAAACACCTCAATAATGTCCGTGAGAAATTTCATTTAAAAATATTCAATAGTTCCAAAGTTATAGAATTATTAAAAAATTGTGACCACTGTGCTTTGTTAACTAAATAACATGGGAGCGTGTCAACGACAGAAGGATGGACATGGCTAAATCCATTCAGATTTTAACTCAGATGTATGAAATCTTAGATAATTCCTTCTTGGCGTTACAAACGTAATGAGCCATTTTCAACTCCTGTGATTGTGTAGTGTGCAAAATTTGTTGTTGTTTTTTTTAATATTTTGCAACTCACACAAAAAATGGAATAAAATAATTCATAAATTTACAATTTTTTATTTTTGACGAATGTATATTTTTTCTCTTTTTCTTTATTTTTATTGTTGTATTGTTATATTGTTGTGTGTTGTTGGTTTGATGATGTTGGTTTCCTTGTAAATGTTATGCTTTATTACTGTTTTTAGTATTGTTGTTATTGTTATTATTTACTGTTAAATTCATTCAATGAGTAAAAAATTTTTGAGAAAAAAAATGAAGTGAGTTGGTGGGAATGAGGGGAAGGAGTTTTTCACAATTTGGCAACTTATAATGGTTTGTTTGTAATATTAGAAGTGAAATAACCATTTATTTTAGTTTTTAATTTTTGTTGTTTCTTTCATTTATTTGGATGTATACACACATGCACACATTCTTTTAAATGCATTTAATTTTTAATGAGTGGCAACTTAACGGTACTTTTTATCAATGTAAACAAGATTTTTTTTACTTGCTCTGTTTTTGGTCTCCAAATTTTTAACAATGTTCCAATGTTGTCTGAGCACTGAGCTAAACGGAATGCTTTCCTACTGATGTTTTGAGACCTAAAAAATGCTCTCTATTTTTCTGTCTTTAAAAACATCATGTGGATCATTCCTTCTTCCTGATTTTCCTTTAACGAACAATTTCTCCCGGAACTGTTCGTTATGGACATGTTCGAATGTCAATAAGCATTGCGAAAACGTTAATGAAAGGGCTTCAAAAAAGGGTTCTGAATTTCATCACTAGTGATTTAAACTATTAAAATATTTTTTGGTAAATTATTTTTTTTAACCTTGACTTCGTTCCATAGGTTCTGTATGGGATTTAAGTCAGGAATCTTGTGGTAAATCGAAAATGTTAATAATCTTATATCTCCTTCTGACAAGCCCGCTTGTTATATCCAAGTTAAAAGATTAATTAATATAAAATACCATCTGCCATGATGATGATCAACTTTCGTCATTCATTCTGTAGCTGCATCCGTGTTTCAAATATGTGGTTTCCAACTTTTAATATTTTTCGATTTATCGGAATTTAAAATACATGATTTAATTGGGAGAAATTTGCATTACTCTAGCAATTTCCGCCACCCTTTCCCATTTGCCTATGAAATATTGTTTTGTTTAATTTTTGTCGAATTCTTTAACAAAAAAGTTATGTGCGTTTATAAAAATATGCGCCAGTGTATATAAATGTGTGAGTGTATGTTTTTGTCAATTGTAACTCTATTTCATTATTTTTTTTTATTTATTTTGGCTAAAATTCGTATCAATACACATTCGTTTCTTTGTGTTGTTGGTTTTTTTTTATTGTGCCACACGTTTCTTTCCGTATTTTTTCTTCTTTCTTCATTTGGACGCGTACTTTTTTTAAACATTTTTTTCTGTTCTTCATTTGTTTCCAGTTGAGTGTAAGTTTGTTTGCCTCCTCATTTTACTTCTCATCAGTGCGCATTATTATTATATGTATATTTCTTTACGTTTTTCTTATGTTCCCTTTTATTTTATTGTCTTCTTCGGTGTATGTATTTTTTTTGCTTTATTTTATGATTGTTTTATATAATTTTATTTCATTCTTCTTTTTGAACAGTTTTTTAAGCCATGTGGATATGATGGTTTTGTTGTTGGTTTCTCTGTTTGAACTTTTTCTTGAGGGGCAACTAAAACATCCCGACAATTTCAACCCAACCAAACCAAACCAAACCAACACCTTGTTTAAAATACTCAATATCAAAGCGTCAATTTATCGTTAATACAAGCATACACATATACATGCATACAATATATGAAATATAAAAAGTATATATCTATTTAAGTGTGTATATGTGTGTGCTTATGTCAGGAATATGTCAAACAAGAAAAAAAAATCGAAACCTACACATTCAAACATTATCAATACAATTGAATGAAAATTGTAATGAATGATGTATGGAATAGTTCGGATAGATGGTTGTTTGGTTCGTTGGGTTGGAAGGATAATGACTGTTGTTATTGTTGTTGCTGTTGTATAATATTAGATACTTAAACAAATTCACGCATACCATTCTTTTTTTCTGTCTGTTTGCCTATGTGAATGTATGTATGTGTTATAAACATGTGAAATTGATATGTTTGATGGTCCTTAAATACATGATAAAATGAGAAAAACACTCATTCATACCAAATCATTCCTTTTTTACTTTTATACATTTTTTTGTTGATATCTTGTTTTAATTTCTTTTCTATTTTTCTCTTTGGAAGATATTTATTTTTGTAGCTTTTGACAGACATTTTTTCGAATAACGCAAATTTCTTGTTATCATTTCACATTTTAATAACATTGAATACAACAATATCATTTCTACATGAAAAAGAGGAAAATTTGTGAACAAATATAAAATTTAGGCAAAATCACAGTATTTCTAAAGATAAAAAGACTTTAAAGTTTAAATTTAGATTCTAATCGAATTTTCAAAAAACTATCACAGATTAAACTTCATTATTTTCCGACGTTTGTCGAGTTTTAAACTTTTTTTAAAGTCATTACAAATTAAGCTTTTTTGGCCAAAAACGCAGTATTTACCGAGTTATGAAGGTTTTTAGGTTTAAGAATCCAATTTTCAATTTTTGAAAAAGTGATTACAAATTGAGCTTATTTTGGCCAAAAACGCAGTATTTACCGAGTTATGAAGGTTTTTAACTTTTAAAATCGAATTTTCAATTTTTGGAAAAGTTATTACAAATTGAGCTTATTTTGGCCAAAAACGCAGTATTTACCGAGTTATGAAGGTTTTTAACTTTTAAAATCGAATTTTCAATTTTTGAAAAAGTTATTACAAATTGAGCTTATTTTGGCCAAAAACGCAGTATTTACCGAGTTATGAAGGTTTCTTACTTTTAAAATCGAATTTTAAATTTTTGAAAAAGTGATTACAAATTGAGCTTATTTTGGCCAAAAACGCAGTATTTACCGAGTTATGAAGGTTTTTAACTTTTAAATTTAAAATTTCAGTTTTTGAAAAAGTGATTACAAATTGAGCTTATTTTGGCCAAAAACGCAGTATTTACCGAGTTATGAAGGTTTTTTACTTTTAAAATCGAATTTTCCATTTTTGAAAAAGTGATTACAAATTGAGCTTATTTTGGCCAAAAACGCAGTATTTACCGAGTTATGAAGGTTTTTAACTTTTAAAATTGAAATTTCAAATTTTGAAAATGTGATTACAAATCAAGCTTATTTTGGCCAAAAACGCAGTATTTACCGAGTTATGAAGGTTTTTCCCTTTTAAAATCGAATTTTTGATTTTTGAAAAAGTGATTACAAATTGAGCTTATTTTGGCCAAAAACGCAGTATTTACCGACTTATGAAGGTTTTTAACTTTTAAAACTGAAATTTTAATTTTTGAAAAAGTGATTACAAGAGCTTATTTTGTCTAAAAACGCGGTATTTACCGAGTTATGAAGGTTTTTTACTTTTAAAATCGAATTTTCAATTTTTGAAAAAGTGATTACAATTGAGCTTATTTTGGCCAAAAACGCAGTATTTACCGAGTTATGAAGGTTTTTCCCTTTTAAAATCGAATTTTCAATTTTTGAAAAAGTGATTACAAATTGAGCTTATTTTGGCCAAAAATGCAGTATTTACCGAGTTAATAAGGTTTTTAACTTTTAAAATTGAAATTTCAATTTTTGAAAAAGTGATTACAAATTGAGCTTATTTTGGCCAAAAACGCAGTATTTACCGAGTTATGAAGGTTTTTCCCTTTTAAAATCGAATTTTCAATTTTTGAAAAAGTGATTACAAATTGAGCTTATTTTGGCCAAAAACGCGGTATTTACCGAGTTATGAAGGTTCTTAACTTTTAGTATCGAATTTTCAATTTTTGAAAAACTGATTACAAATTGAGCTCATTTTAGGCCAAAAACGCAGTATTTACCGAGTTATGAAGGTTTTTAACTTTTAAAATCGAATTTTCAATTTTTGAAAA
Organism: Cochliomyia hominivorax; assembly: GCA_004302925.2. Classification (NCBI taxonomy): domain Eukaryota; kingdom Metazoa; phylum Arthropoda; class Insecta; order Diptera; family Calliphoridae; genus Cochliomyia; species Cochliomyia hominivorax. The sequence goes on along the minus strand of PYHX02000494.1, from coordinate 78,765,837 downwards.
AGTGATTACAAATTGAGCTTATTTTGGCCAAAAACGCAGTATTTACCGAATTATGAAGGTTTTTAACTTTTAAAATCGAATTTTCAATTTTTGAAAAAGTGATTACAAATTGAGCTTATTTTGGCCAAAAACGCAGTATTTACCGAGTTATGAAGGTTTTTAACTTTTAAAATCGAATTTTCAATTTTTGAAAAAGTGATTACAAATTGAGCTTATTTTGGCCAAAAACGCGGTATTTACCGAGTTATGAAGGTTTTTAACTTTTAAAATCGAATTTTCAATTTTTGAAAAACTGATTACAAATTGAGCTTATTTTAGCCAAAAACGCGGTATTTACCGAGTTATGAAGGTTCTTAACTTTTAGTATCGAATTTTCAATTTTTGAAAAACTGATTACAAATTGAGCTCATTTAGGCCAAAAACGCAGTATTTACCGAGTTATGAAGGTTTTTAACTTTTAAAATCGAATTTTCAATTTTTGAAAAAGTGATTACAAATTGAGCTTATTTTGGCCAAAAACGCAGTATTTACCGAATTATGAAGGTTTTTAACTTTAAAATCGAATTTTCAATTTTTGAAAAAGTGATTACAAATTGAGCTTATTTTGGCCAAAAACGCAGTATTTACCGAGTTATGAAGGTTTTTAACTTTTAAAATTGAAATTTCAATTTTTGAAAAAGTGATTACAAATTGAGCTCATTTAGGCCAAAAACGCAGTATTTACCGAGTTATGAAGGTTTTTAACTTTTAGTATCAAATTTTCAATTTTTAAAAAAGTGATTACAAATTGAGCTTATTTTGGCCAAAAACGCAGTATTTACCGAGTTATGAAGGTTTTTAACTTTTAAAATCGAATTTTCAATTTTTGAAAAAGTGATTACAAATTGAGCTTATTTTGGCCAAAAACGCAGTATTTACCGAATTATGAAGGTTTTTAACTTTTAAAATCGAATTTTCAATTTTTGAAAAAGTGATTACAAATTGAGCTTATTTTGGCCAAAAACGCAGTATTTACCGAGTTATGAAGGTTTTTAACTTTTAAAATCGAATTTTCAATTTTTGAAAAAGTGATTACAAATTGAGCTTATTTTGGCCAAAAACGCAGTATTTACCGAGTTATGAAGGTTTTTAACTTTTAGTATCAAATTTTCAATTTTTGAAAAAGTGATTACAAATTGAGCTTATTTTGGCCAAAAACGCAGTATTTACCGAGTTATGAAGGTTTTTAACTTTTAAAATCGAATTTCCAATTTTTGAAAAAGTAATTACAAATTGAGCTTATTTTGGCCAAAACGCAGTATTTACCGAGTTATGAAGGTTTTTCACTTTTAAAATCGAATTTTAAATTTTTAAAAAAGTGATTACAAATTGAGCTTATTTTGGCCAAAACGCAGTATTTACCGAGTTATGAAGGTTTTTTACTTTTAAATTTGAAATTTCAGTTTTTGAAAAAGTGATTACAAATTGAGCTTATTTTGGCCAAAAACGCACTATTTACCGAGTTATGAAGGTTTTTAACTTTTAAAATCGAATTTTCAGTTTTTGAAAAAGTGATTACAAATTGAGCTTATTTTGGCCAAAAACGCAGTATTTACCGAGTTATGAAGGTTTTTAACTTTTAAAATCGAATTTTCAATTTTTGAAAAAGTGATTACAAATTGAGCTTATTTTGGCCAAAAACGCAGTATTTACCGAGTTATGAAGGTTTTTCACTTTTAAAATCGAATTTTAAATTTTTAAAAAAGTGATTACAAATTGAGCTTATTTTGGCCAAAAACGCAGTATTTACCGAGTTATGAAGGTTTTTTACTTTTAAATTTGAAATTTCAGTTTTTGAAAAAGTGATTACAAATTGAGCTTATTTTGGCCAAAAACGCACTATTTACCGAGTTATGAAGGTTTTTAACTTTTAAAATCGAATTTTCAGTTTTTGAAAAAGTGATTACAAATTGAGCTTATTTTGGCCAAAAACGCAGTATTTACCGAGTTATGAAGGTTTTTCACTTTTAAAATCGAATTTTAAATTTTTAAAAAAGTGATTACAAATTGAGCTTATTTTGGCCAAAAACGCAGTATTTACCGAGTTATGAAGGTTTTTTACTTTTAAATTTGAAATTTCAGTTTTTGAAAAAGTGATTACAAATTGAGCTTATTTTGGCCAAAAACGCAGTATTTACCGAGTTATGAAGGTTTTTAACTTTTAAAATCGAATTTTCAATTTTTGAAAAAGTGATTACAAATTGAGCTTATTTTGGCCAAAAACGCAGTATTTACCGAGTTATGAAGGTTTTTAACTTTTAAAATCGAATTTTAAATTTTTAAAAAAGTGATTACAAATTGAGCTTATTTTTGCCAAAAACGCAGTATTTACCGAGTTATGAAGGTTTTTAACTTTTAGTATCGAATTTTCAATTTTTGAAAAAGTGATTACAAATTGAGCTTATTTTGGCTTAAAACGCAGTATTTACCGAGTTATGAAGGTTTTTAACTTTTAAAATCGAATTTTCAATTTTTGAAAAAGTGATTACAAATTGAGCTTATTTTGGCCAAAAACGCAGTATTTACCGAGTTATGAAGGTTTTTAACTTTTAATATCGAATTTTCAATTTTTGAAAAAGTGATTACAAATTGAGCTTATTTTGGCCAAAAACGCAGTATTTACCGAGTTATGAAGGTTTTTAACTTTTAAATCGAATTTTAAATTTTTGAAAAAGTGATTACAAATTGAGCTTATTTTGGCCAAAAACGCAGTATTTACCGAGTTATGAAGGTTTTAACTTTAAATGAAATTTCATTTGAAAAGTGATTACAAATTGAGCTTATTTTGGCCAAAAACGCAGTATTTACCGAGTTATGAAGGTTTTTAACTTTTAAAATCGAATTTTCAATTTTTGAAAAAGTGATTACAAATTGAGCTTATTTTGGCCAAAACGCAGTATTTACCGAGTTATGAAGGTTTTTAACTTTTAAAATCGAATTTTCAATTTTTGAAAAAGTGATTACAAATTGAGCTTATTTTGGCCAAAAACGCAGTATTTACCGAGTTATGAAGGTTTTTAACTTTTAAATCGAATTTTCAATTTTTGAAAAAGTGATTACAAATTGAGCTTATTTTGGCCAAAAACGCAGTATTTACCGAGTTATGAAGGTTTTTAACTTTTAGTATCGAATTTTCAATTTTTGAAAAAGTGATTACAAATTGAGCTTATTTTGGCCAAAACGCAGTATTTACCGAGTTATGAAGGTTTTTAACTTTTAGTATCGAATTTGCAATTTTTGAAAAGTGATTACAAATTGAGCTTATTTTGGCCAAAAACGCAGTATTTACCGAGTTATGAAGGTTTTTAACTTTTAGTATCGAATTTGCAATTTTTGAAAAAGTGATTACAAATTGAGCTTATTTTGGCCAAAAACGCAGTATTTACCGAGTTATGAAGGTTTTTAACTTTTAGTATCGAATTTTCAATTTTTGAAAAAGTGATTACAAATTGAGCTTATTTTGGCCAAATACGCAGTATTTACCGAGTTATGAAGGTTTTTAACTTTTAAATCGAATTTCAATTTTTTGAAAAAGTGATTACAAATTGAGCTTATTTTGGCCAAAAACGCAGTATTTACCGAGTTATGAAGGTTTTTAACTTTTAGTAATCGAATTTTCAATTTTTGAAAAAGTGATTACAAATTGAGCTTATTTTGGCCTAAAACGCAGTATTTACCGAGTTATGAAGGTTTTTAACTTTTAGTATCGAATTTTCAATTTTTGAAAAAGTGATTACAAATTGAGCTTATTTTGGCCAAAAACGCAGTATTTACCGAGTTATGAAGGTTTTTAACTTTTAATTCGAATTTTCAATTTTTGAAAAAGTGATTACAAATTGAGCTTATTTTGGCCTAAAACGCAGTATTTACCGAGTTATGAAGGTTTTTAACTTTTAGTATCGAATTTTCAATTTTGAAAAAGTGATTACAAATTGAGCTTATTTTGGCCAAAAACGCAGTATTTACCGAGTTATGAAGGTTTTTAACTTTTAGTATCGAATTTCAATTTTTGAAAAAGTGATTACAAATTGAGCTTATTTTGGCCAAAAACGCAGTATTTACCGAGTTATGAAGGTTTTTAACTTTTAGTATCGAATTTTCAATTTTTGAAAAAGTGATTACAAATTGAGCTTATTTTGGCCAAAAACGCAGTATTTACCGAGTTATGAAGGTTTTTAACTTTTAAAATCGAATTTCAATTTTTGAAAAAGTGATTACAAATTGAGCTTATTTTGGCCAAAAACGCAGTATTTACCGAGTTATGAAGGTTTTTAACTTTTAAAATCGAATTTTCAATTTTTGAAAAAGTGATTACAAATTGAGCTTATTTTGGCCAAAAACGCAGTATTTACCGAGTTATGAAGGTTTTTAACTTTTAAAATCGAATTTCAATTTTTGAAAAAGTGATTACAAATTGAGCTTATTTTGGCCAAAAACGCAGTATTTACCGAGTTATGAAGGTTTTTAACTTTTAAATCGAATTTTCAATTTTGAAAAAGTGATTACAAATTGAGCTTATTTTGGCCAAAAACGCAGTATTTACCGAGTTATGAAGGTTTTTAACTTTTAGTATCGAATTTTCAATTTTTGAAAAGTGATTACAAATTGAGCTTATTTTGGCCAAAAACGCAGTATTTACCGAGTTATGAAGGTTTTTAACTTTTAGTATCGAATTTTCAATTTTTGAAAAAGTGATTACAAATTGAGCTTATTTTGGCCAAAAACGCAGTATTTACCGAGTTATGAAGGTTTTTAACTTTTAGTATCGAATTTTCAATTTTTGAAAAAGTGATTACAAATTGAGCTTATTTTGGCCAAAAACGCAGTATTTACCGAGTTATGAAGGTTTTTTAACTTTTAAATCGAATTTCAATTTTTGAAAAAGTGATTACAAATTGAGCTTATTTTGGCCAAAAACGCAGTATTTACCGAGTTATGAAGGTTTTTAACTTTTAAATTCGAAATTTTCAATTTTTTGAAAAAGTGATTACAAATTGAGCTTATTTTGGCCAAAAACGCAGTATTTACCGAGTTATGAAGGTTTTTTACTTTTAAAATCGAATTTTCAATTTTGAAAAAGTGATTACAATCGAGCTTATTTTGGCCAAAAACGCAGTATTTAGCTGAGTTATGAAGGTTTTTAACTTTAAAATGAAATTTTCAATTTTTGAAAAAGTGATTACAAATTGAGCTTATTTTGGCCAAAAACGCCAGTATTTACCGAGTTATGAAGGTTTTTAACTTTTAAAATTGGAATTTCAATTTTTGAAAAATTGATTACAAATTGAGCTTATTTTGGCCAAAAATGCAGTATTTACCAAGTTATGAAGCTTTTTCACTTTTTAAAATCGAATTTTCAATTTTTGAAAAAGTGATTACAAATTGAGCTTATTTTGGCCAAAATGCAGTATTTACCGAGTTATGAAGGTTTTTCACTTTTAAAATCGAATTTACAATTTTTGAAAAAATTATTACAAATTGAGCTTATTTGGCCAAAAACGCAGTATTTACCGAGTTATGAAGGTTTTTAACTTTTAAATCGAATTTCAATTTTTGAAAAAGTGATTACAAATTGAGCTTATTTTGGCCAAAAACGCAGTATTTACCGAGTTATGAAGGTTTTTAACTTTTAAATCGAATTTTCAATTTTTGAAAAAGTGATTACAAATTGAGCTTATTTTGGCCAAAACGCAGTATTTACCGAGTTATGAAGGTTTTTAACTTTTAAATCGAATTTTCAATTTTTAAAAAGTGATTACAAATTGAGCTTATTTTGGCCAAAAACGCAGTATTTACCGAGTTATGAAGGTTTTTAACTTTTAAATCGAATTTTCAATTTTTGAAAAAGTGATTACAAATTGAGCTTATTTTGGCCAAAAACGCAGTATTTACCGAGTTATGAAGGTTTTTAACTTTTAAAATCGAATTTTCAATTTTTGAAAAAGTGATTACAAATTGAGCTTATTTTTGGCCAAAAACGCAGTATTTACCGAGTTATGAAGGTTTTTAACTTTTAGTATTGAATTTTCAATTTTTGAAAAAGTGATTACAAATTGAGCTTATTTTGGCCAAAAAACGCAGTATTTACGAGTTATGAAGGTTTTTAACTTTTAAGTATCGAATTTTCAATTTTTGAAAAAGTGATTACAAATTGAGCTTATTTTGGCCAAAAACGCAGTATTTACCGAGTATGAAGGTTTTTAACTTTTAAATCGAATTCAATTTTTGAAAAAGTGATTACAAATTGAGCTTATTTTGGCCAAAAAACGCAGTATTACCGAGTTATGAAGGTTTTTAACTTTTAGTATCGAATTTTCAATTTTTGAAAAGTGATTACAAATTGAGCTTATTTTGGCCAAAAACGCAGTATTTACCGAGTTATGAAGGTTTTTAACTTTTAGTATCGAATTTTCAATTTTTGAAAAAGTGATTACAAATTGAGCTTATTTTGGCCAAAAACGCAGTATTTACCGAGTTATGAAGGTTTTTAACTTTTAAATCGAATTTTCAATTTTTGAAAAAGTGATTACAAATTGAGCTTATTTTGGCCAAAAACGCAGTATTTACCGAGTTATGAAGGTTTTTAACTTTTAGTATCGAATTTTCAATTTTTGAAAAAGTAATTACAAATTGAGCTTATTTTGGCCAAAAACGCAGTATTTACCGAGTTATGAAGGTTTTTAACTTTTAGTATCGAATTTTCAATTTTTGAAAAAGTGATTACAAATTGAGCTTATTTTGGCCAAAAACGCAGTATTTACCGAGTTATGAAGGTTTTTAACTTTTAAATCGAATTTTCAATTTTTGAAAAAGTGATTACAAATTGAGCTTATTTTGGCCAAAACGCAGTATTTACCGAGTTATGAAGGTTTTTAACTTTTAGTATCGAATTTTCAATTTTTGAAAAAGTGATTACAAATTGAGCTTATTTTGGCCAAAAACGCAGTATTTACCGAGTTATGAAGGTTTTTAACTTTTAAAATTGAAATTTCAATTTTTGAAAAGTGATTACAAATTGTGCTTATTTTGGCCAAAAACGCAGTATTTACCGAGTTATGAAGGTTTTTAACTTTTTAAAATTTGAAATTTCAATTTTTGAAAAAGTGATTACAAATTGAGCTTATTTTTGGCCAAAAACGCAGTATTTACCGAGTTACGAAGGTTTTTTAACTTTTAAAATCGAAATTTTCAATTTTTGAAAAAGTGATTACAAATTGAGCTTATTTTGGCCAAAACGCAGTATTTACGAGTTATGAAGGTTTTTAACTTTTAATATCGAATTTCAATTTTTGAAAAAGTGATTACAAATTGTGCTTATTTTGGCCAAAACGCAGTATTTACCGAGTTATGAAGGTTTTTAACTTTTAAATCGAATTTCTATTTTTGAAAAAGTGATTACAAATTGTGCTTATTTTGGCCAAAACGCAGTATTTACCGAGTTATGAAAGGTTTTTACTTTTAAGTATCGAATTTTCAATTTTTGAAAACGTGATTACAAATTGAGCTTATTTTGGCCAAAAACGCAGTATTTACCGAGTTATGAAGGTTTTAACTTTTAGTAATCGAATTTTAAATTTTGAAAAGTGATTACAAATTGAGCTTATTTTGGCCAAATACGCAGTATTTACGAGTTATGAAGGTTTTTAACTTTTGAAATTTGAAATTTCAATTTTTGAAAAAGGTGATTACCAAATTGAGCTTATTTTTCGGCTTAAGATACGCAGTATTTACCGATGTTATGTAAGGGTTTTTAACTTTTCAGTATCGATTTTCCAATTTTGAAAATAGTGATTTACAAATTTGAGCTTATTTGCGCCAAAAACCGCAGGTATTACCGAGTTATCGACAGGTTTTAACTTTTCAGTTACTCGAATTTTAAATTTTTTGAAAAAGTGATTACAACATTGAGCTTTACTTTTGGCGAAATACGCAGTATTTTACTTTACCGATTATGAAGTTTTTTAACTTTTAAAATCGAAATTTCAATTTTTGAAAAGTGATTACAAATTGAGCTTATTTTGGCCAAAAACGCAGTATTTACCGAGTTATGAAGTTTTAACTTTAAAATCGAAATTTTCAATTTTTGAAAAGTGATTACAAATTGAGCTTATTTTGGCCAAAAAACGCAGTATTTACGAGTTATGAAGGTTTTTAACTTTTAAAATGAAATTCAATTTTTGAAAAAGTGATTACAAATTGAGCTTATTTTGGCCAAAAACGCCAGTATTTACCGAGTTATGAAGGTTTTTAACTTTAGTATCGAATTTTAAATTTTTGAAAAAGTGATTACAAATTGAGCTTATTTTGGCCAAAAACGCAGTATTTACCGAGTTATGAAGGTTTTAACTTTTAAAATTGAATTTTCAATTTTTTCAAAAAGTGATTACAAATTGAGCTTATTTTGGGCCAAAAACGCAGTATTTACCGAGTTATGAAGTTTTTAACTTTTAGTATCGAATTTTCAATTTTGAAAAAGTGATTACAAATTGAGCTTATTTTGGCCAAAAAACGCAGTATTACCGAGTTATAGGTTTTTAACTTTAGTATCGAATTTTAATTTTTGAAAAAGTGATTACAAATTGAGCTTATTTTGGCCAAAAACGCAGTATTTACCGAGTTATGAAGGTTTTTAACTTTTAAATCGAATTTTCAATTTTTGAAAAAGTGATTACAAATTGAGCTTATTTTGGCCAAAAACGCAGTATTTACCGAGTTATGAAGGTTTTTAACTTTTAAAATCGAATTTTCAATTTTTGAAAAAGTGATTACAAATTGAGCTTATTTTGGCCAAAAACGCAGTATTTACCGACTTATGAAGGTTTTTTCACTTTTAAAATGAAATTTCAATTTTTGAAAAAGTGATTACAAATTAAACTTATTTCTGTTAAAATTCTAGTGTTTTAAGGTTTTGACTTTAATTAATTAATAAATCCTAAATATGATTTTTGTCACCTAAATCCTGTTAAAAGGGTGTAAATAAATCGACCTTGTTTTAGAATGAAGTCTCGTTTATCTTTTAATGTTTTTTTTTTTTTTTTTGGTGAAAAGTGATGTATAACTTCCAGAGTATGGTGATTGTATAAATGTATAACAAATAACGAACAATGTGTGTGTGTGTGTTTGTTGAAGTGTATCTCCGGTCTCCTTGTTGTTGTATTATATTTTGTAGATTTTTGTTTTGGGTTGAGAAATCTCAGTTTTTGTGGCAAAAGTTAGTAAATTGGAATTGGAGTATGAATTTTTTGTTTTCATTCTTATTGTTGTTGTTGTTTTTCTGTTATTTTAGTTGTTTTTTGTTGTTGTGTTGAGGTGGTTGATATATTTCGTCGTTTTTTTTTGAATGTTTGGTCGTTTGGTTGGTTGGGCTTACTTGTTTTTGTGTTCATTTCACTTTAGTTGTCGGTTGATACTTTGAAAATTCGTTGTTGTTGTTGTT
>PYHX02000494.1:78732850-78756262 GCA_004302925.2 Cochliomyia hominivorax | reverse complement strand
TTCTATAGAAACAACACATTAATGATGAGAAAATTTTCTATAGAAAACAAACATTAATGATGAGAAAATTTTCTATAGAAAAACAACACATTAATTGATTGAGAAATTTTTCTATAGAAAAAACACATTAAATGATGAGAAATTTTCTATAGAAAACAACTCATTAATGATGAGAAATTTTTCTATAGAAAAACAACTCATTAATGATGAGAATTTTCTATAGAAAACAACACATTAATGATGAGAAATTTTCTATAGAAAAACAACACATTAATGATGAGAAATTTTCTATAGAAAAACAACTCATTAATGATGAGAAATTTTCTATAGGAAAACAACTCATTAATGATGAGAAATTTTCTATAGAAAAACAACTCATAATGATGAGAAATTTTCTATAGGAAAACAACTCATTAATGATGAGAATTTTCTATAGGAAAACAACTCATTAATGATGAGAAATTTTCTATAGGAAAACAACTCATTAATGATGAGAAATTTTCTATAGGAAAACAACTCATTAATGATGAGAAATTTTTCTATAGAAACAACTCATTAATGATGAGAAATTTTCTATAGGAAAAACAACTCATTAATGATGAGAAATTTCTATAGGAAAACAACTCATTAATGATGAGAAATTTTCTATAGGAAAAACAACTCATTAATGATGAGAAATTTTTATAGGAAAACAACTCATTAATGATGAGAAATTTTCTATAGAAAACAACTCATTAATGATGAGAAATTTTCTATAGAAAAACAACTCATTAATGATGAGAAATTTCTATAGAAAACAACTCTTTAATGATGAGAAATTTCTATAGAAAACAACTCATTAAAGCTGTACAATTTTTTTATTTGACTACAAAAAAGTACTTTAAATCAATTTTATTGAGTGCCAACATTTTGTGATCTTCATCTGCATAAACATTAGTTATGTTTTAGTTGAGTTGGGTGCCGATTCCCTTTATATAGTTATTACTTCTCTTTATTTTAGAGAGAGATGATGATGTTCTGATATGAGTGTGTGTTCAACAGCCACTAGAATAAAATAAAAAAACGCGCATTAAAAGTTGCAATCAGTATTTTTTAAAGGTTTGCGTGAAGCAGACAATTGTTTGTTGCGTTATAAATTGCAACAAGTAAATGGAGGTACAACAACAAAATAACATTAACAACATCTACAGCAACTTAAATAAAGAAGAGAAGAAGAAGAAGAAGAAGAAGAAAAAAGTGATTTAAATTTTTCCATGGTATAATTGTAACATAAGGTTAAAGGACTCAATTGATAAGTGGGTTGAAGTTGTAATTCTCCTTTTTTTCTGCTCATTTTTGTTTGAGTTTTTTATTTTATGCTTAATTTCCATTTTAAAAGTCATGTTTATGTTTTATGTCTTGTTTTTAATTAAAGTTATAATTGGCTGAAACTTAGGGAAAATTGTTTTTGAAAACTTAACTGATTTTAAAACAAAATGTGTGTGACTTCTTAAAGTTTTTGTTGTTGTTCATATCTTGATATTAATATTGATGAAATATATATTTAATATTATTTTGGTTTAATTTCTCTATGATTTACGTCAGTTTATTAATATGCAAACGTGTATATATCGAAATTACTTTTTTTTTTTTTTATTCGATTGTAATACCTCCACCACTACAACTGGTGAAGAGGGTATATTAACTTTGTTCACTCCTTGTGTAACGCTATGAAGAAATGTAAATGTATCAAATCAAAATCTGAATCGATTTAGTTTAGTGTCTGTCCCTTTGTCAGTTGTTGCCGATGCACACATTCACAATAATTGACAGAGTTTAATGCAATTTGGCTTGAGTATTCCTATTTAAGTTTCCCTATTTAAAACCAGTAAAATCGGTTCAGTATACTAAAAAATATAAACTGATATCTGAGGAAATCTTTTAATTCAAACGAAAATTTTCGTGAAATTGTCATTTATAAATCGAACAATTTGAATGAAATTCTGGCGGAATTAAGTTATGTGTACTTCATTATCGTTCAAAAGTTTATCAAAATCGGCTCAGTAGAAAATCCTTATAGCCAAACATATAACTTATTTTATGGCTTTGTAAGTCTTCTTGTATTATATTAAAGAAAAACTTTTATATAACGTATACGTTTGTGAGTATATGTGTGAATGTGTTTACTTGCACGCATTTTTGGTGGAGGGTAAAGAAGACTCGGCATTGCCGCCTAAAGCATTCATACTTGTTTTATTTTGATTTATATTTTGTGATCTTGTTTCTGAAGTTAAATTAATTAATTCTTTAGAAATCACAGTTTTATGATTGAAACGCTAAAAATTAATCAACAAAAAAGATTAACGAAAAAAAATGTTATAAAAATCATAAACAAATTCTGATGATTTACAAGCGTTAAATTTAGCAGCAGCCACGAAACAGATCAATCAAAATTATAAAATTCAATTAACAATGAAAAAAAGAGAGAGAGAGATACAGACCACCTACATACAAATGACGGTTATCAGACCGTCAAATATGTTTTAAAGAATGTAAATTTATGAAAGATTGAAATATATTTTATTTATTCCTTTCATTTACTCATGTTTCGTTGGTCTCGTTCTTCGACATGAACATTTTGGAATTATGACACAAAGCTGTCAAATAAGGCTACTGGAGTTTGGCTTGTATAACACTTTTCAAAATAACATTTTTTTTTGTTCCGATTTAAGAGTGATACCTTAATAATCTGGATATTTATAGATAAATAAAATAATAAAATTCTCCAAATACCTAAACGTGTCTAATTTCTTCAAATTCTTAGAAATTCAAAAAAAAAGAGCTTTAATTCTCTGTCTTCAAAACTAATTGAAACTTTTATAAAAATTAATTTTAACAAAGAGAGAGAGAGAGAGAGGGAGAGAAGAGAAAGAGGTATAAAGAGATCAATTTGATGGATTTATAATAAAAATGATTAATAGAGTTACCACGGTGTACTTCAATAATGTAATAATATCCAAAAATCATGTTAAAACTGTCATAAATGTCGTAAACAATTAGAAGAATGAAATTTATTTAAAAATGGATTTTAGAACATTCGGAAGAGTTTTTTTTTTTTGACAAAATAAAAAAAAATTATCTTAAGAAGAAAAAAATCAAAATGCACAGTGTTTTTTTTTATCAAATCAAAATCTATGAGCCGACTTAGCTACGTCTAACTGTCTGTGTGTATATCACTCCTTCTGTCTGTATGTAGGTGGCTCGTTCACATCCGCAATAATCTTCGGATTTAAATGAAATTTTGCCTAATTTTTTGCTATTGTCCTAAAAAGTTTCCTTTTTCAAATCGGTTAAAATCGGTTCATTGGAAAAATGTTACAGACCGATACCAAAGACAACCTTCTAAAAGTGAAATTACGATTTTACAACTTATAAAAATTTCCTCTAACGTTTTCCTTAGAGGAGTACAGTACGCACAATATAAATTTTGGACAAGTGAATGGGGTACTAGTGCTTCCCTTAAAAACGAAACGCTTAATACCGCATTATTCTAAAATTATAGAGTACATTTTTTGCGATAGAAATTGATCGTGGTGAAGGGTATTCAAGATTTGAAATAGCTGAATATAGCATTCTAACTTGTCATTATTATTTTGGAACAATGACGAAGCCTATTGTAATTAGTCATGTTCGATCCAATATTTAGTTAGCTTCCATATAAATGTCCTACCGGATTGGAGTTTTATCTTCATAAAATTTAAAGAAATTTAGAAACTTCAATTAAATTTGAGCCAAGTGAATATTTTATTAGTTGAAATTCAAGTGTCAAAATTCAAGAATATCGGTCAGCAAAGGCTATAGCTCTTACATAGCCGCAATGGTGTTGGATATTATATAGAATGTCTCAACCGACTATTTGTCTTACTTTTTTGGAATAAATCTGTAACTTTTGAAACAGTGGTGCTATCGAAATAAAGTACCACATGATTATAATTGAGGTGTTTTCGCGTTGATAATGATTCTCAGCTTGTCAGGATGGTATTAAATAACCTTCAGAGTAGACCATCTTTTTACACAAGTATTTTGAATCTATAAAAATACTGGAACTTGAAGATTCATACTTTTAAAAGGAAAAGTAAGTGAAATGTCATTTGATGTCAATAATGTAAGAAAATCTTAAAATTTCGAATTATTGATATTTTTAAAATTAACATTATTTCAAGTTCTAATAAAATTTAAACAAATACGATCTTGTCCATGAATCAGTAATTAAAATGATTCATACTCTTCTATACGAAAATACCCAAAACCTTATTCCGGGTAAATCATGTTTAAAAATTTGACTTTTTCACTTCAGTGACAGCACTAACATTATAAGGGCCGTCCGGCAGGAAATACGTTTTGGATATTTAACTTACATATGTGACTATATAGTAAGGATAATTTAAAGACAATTCCATCTTTTCAATTTGAAAACTTGGCAATTTGTTTTTTTTTTTTTTTTTTTTTTTTTTTTTTTTGTAAAATTGAGTAATTTTTGATATGGTTTGTGGAAAATTATTTGCCAAAAATTCATCGAAATTTATTTATATATTTCCCATTAAGACTTCTTTGTAAAAGTATAAAAAATTATAAAGTTCAAAGCAAAATTTATAAAGTTTGCCAAATTTGGAGAAAATGATTTTTAGAACTTTTAAATTCAGATTAATATTACTTACATATTAATATATATAAGCTTAGAGAATTATTTACCAAAAAAATATTTATTTGAACACACTGTGTATTGTGGTGGGAACAAATTCCATCAAATTTTAAAAATATTTTCAAAATTCTTATCCAAGTACCAGGAGAACATAATCGAGTAGTAACTTGATATAAGTGATAAATAATTTACCTTAAAATACATAAAAAATATAGACCAATCGGTCTCGACTATCATTTATAAAACAACTAAAATTACAATAATTATTCTAGTTAAAATATAATTTCATTTTCTTTCTTCCACAGACAAAATTTCAATCCAAACACAAACCTGAAGGACAATGGAAAGTGGATGGATCTGTTAAGGCAATAAAGATGGATGGCATTTTCAAAAGCGCATAATTCGCAAAAATTTTAAAGATATAAAATAATTAATATCATAATTTTATTTTTCAATCAAAAATATATTATTAATCAAATTATATTTCAAAATTACTATGTGTTTTATTTCTATGTGTATAAACAAAATAGGGATTAATGTCGATTTGTTAGAAAATCAGTTAAGGGTCATAACTCGGGAACCAAAACGAATATATAAATAAAATGTTTGCTCTCGAAAAGTGAGCAAAGCAACATCATATCATATCATATCATATCATATCATATCATATCATACTATATATATCACATCATACTATATATCTATCTATCTATCTATCTATCTATCTATCTATCTATATATATATATATATATATATATATATATATATATATATATATATATATATATATATATATATATATATATATATATATATATATAATATATATATATATATATATATATATATATATATATATATATATATATATATATATATATATATATATATATATATATATATATATATATATATATCTCTTTTTTATTTTTATTTTTTTTCCAAAAAGTACAAAATTTTAAAATCTTTCAGTGAACATGATTACCAAGTCATAATCTATATATAAGTGTGCCCTGCAATTCGACCAGAAAGAAAAATTTGCTGGTAAAACTTTTCCAAAAATTTTTTCTAAACATCAGGTAACCATAATCGAGCAGGAGGTGAATTTTAGCTAAGAAACATATTAAAAGCGTTATACCTTCTGAACTATGCAAGATAGAGTATCGAATGTTTAACTGTGGTTTAGAGATGGACCTTGGCTTTCTGATGATATTAACATTTAACGGCCAATGTCACGCCTTCAGTGAGAAATTCGGACAACCATAATTCCAGGTTTAATATTTTGGTAACTATTGAACAGTACTTCCAAAAGTTGATTACGTTTAATAGAGCAATGTATTCACTATTAGTCTGAGGAGTTTCATTCGTCTATCATTTACTAATACAAAGATATAATGGTAAAATTACAGATAAAAATAGTGACAAGAGTCGCCAATTGTTAATTTTCAAATATTTTCCGGAAGTCATAACTCCCGAACGACTGGGAATTTTCCAATGAAAATTTTGCCATCCAGTCAATCATGTATATGATTGCCTGTATCATTGTCTATAAATGTGCAAAATTTCATTAGCTTATCTTAAATAGTGCAGAAAATATGAGAAAAAACGTTAAAAAACAATTTGACCGGAAATGAAAATTTGCTGCTAAAATTTTTCCAAAAAATTTTTCTGAACACCAGGAAACCATAATCGAATAGGAAGTGAATTTTAGCTAAGATATATTTTCAACACGTTATATCTCCTAAACTATACAAGAGAGAGGGTTGAAATTTTCACTGCAGTATGTGGTAAGAGATTGACTTTCTAATGGTTTTAAAATTTTACGCCCACTGCCACGCCTACTTCGAGAATTTCGCATGTTTATAGTTTAAAGTTTTATATTTTGGTGATTACAGAAAATCAGTTTAAAAAGTTAATTGCGTTTCATAACTCAATATCTCCTCTATCAGTCTTATAAGTTTCATTCATCTAACATTTACCAACCCGAAGATATAACGGTAAATATATAAATTAAATTTACTGGCAAGAGCCGTGGATGGAGTCGTAACTACTGAACTGAACTGGAAATTTATCAATGAAATTTTTACCATTTAATAGAGCACAACTTTGCCTTTCATTTGTATTTAATTTTATCTTTGCCTAAAAAGTGCAACATTTTCAAAATGTATATAATTTGTTTACGCTCATATTCTTGAGCAAATGTGGGCACTGTCGTTCATTTTTTCATTGCGTATGCTTAAGCGTTTAATTTTTTATAAGTGTGCAAAATTTCATTATCCTATCTTAAAAATTGGTGAAAATGTGACAAAATCCACCAAAAATTTATTTGACCGGAAATGAAAAGTTTGCTGAAAAAACGTTTAAAAATTTTTTTCTGACAACCAGGAGATCATAATAAATTAGCAGGTGGATTTTAGCTAAGAAATATTTTTAAAACGTTATATCTCCCAAACCATAAACGATAGAAGATTCAAAGTTTCACTGTGGTTTTGAGATGGACCTTGGCTTTCTAAAGATATTAACATTTACCGCCCACTGACACGCATTTTTTAAGAAATTCGGGCAAAAAAAGTTAAAAGTTTCATTCTCTGGTATCTATTGAACAGTCTTTTTTAAAGTTGATTGAGTTTAAAAGAGTAATATGTTCTCTATCAGTCTGCCGAGTTTTATTTGTCAAGCATTTACCAACACAAAGATATAACGGTAAATGTATAAATTAAATTTGCTGGTTAGTGTAGTATATGGTTTATTTTCAAATATATTCAAGAAATCATAATAACTCTTGAACTATTGCACATTTTCCAGTGAATTTTATACCATCCTATAGGACCAACTTCAACTTTCACTCCCACGTTTTCGAGCAACTGATGAAGCATATCATTATCTACAAGTGTGCATAATTTCATTACGCTATCTTACAGAATGCAGGAAATATGATAAAGATAACGCCAAAAACCATCAAATTTTTTATATGCAAAAATTTCTCAAAAATTTTCCCTGTGCACCAGGAGACCAGAATTGAATAGAAGGTAGATTTCTGCACCGGTATTTTTTCAAAGCTTAATATCTCCTTAACGAAAAGAAATAGATGATTGAATCTTTCACTTAAGTATAGAGTTGGACTTTGGCTTTCTAATGGCTTCATAATTTTTCTTTTATTGACACGACTATTTCAAAAAGCTTGGCCCTTAATAGTTCAAAAATTTTATTTTTAAAAATATTGAAAATAAATTCTAAAAATTAATTAACGTTTAGTAGAGAAATATATTCTTTATCATCCTGTCTAGTTTCTTTTATCATCTAAAGATATAACTGCTAAAATTAAACTAATTAAAAAAGAAGGTGGAACAGTTAGTTAGAAAAGTATTTAGGCTGTTCTTGATAAAATAAAAATATTTTACGTTTTATATAGTAATTTTTATTATTTTTAATTTAGAAATTATAATTTACATTATTTTATATGAAAATAAATTATTTTCTTTATTCATCTTGTGATTGACATATTTCCACTGAATCCACAAACGCCAAGGGAAATTAAAATGGATGGTTTTATATTTATTATATGATTAGGGAAGGCATCTCCAAAAGCACACAATTCGTATAATCTGTAATGTTATAAAAAGAAAAATTTTTCTATTATTTAATTTTTTTAAATAAAAAATTCATTAAATATGTAAAGTCTAATAAAACTTAGGACTATATATTTCATAATGACATTTTCTTTTAAATATATATCATTCCGCACGATAAATCATGAATATATATTCTGAAACACTTTCAAGAGAGATTTTCCATAGAAAATTTCTCTGCTCTCAAGAGAAATTTTCTATAGAAAATTTCTCTGCTCTCAAGAGAGATTTTCTATTGAAAATTTCTCTGCTCTCAAGAGAGATTTTCTATTGAAAATTTCTCTGCTCTCAAGAGAGATTTTCTATAGAAAATTTCTCTGCTCTCAAGAGAGATTTTCTATAGAAAATTTCTCTGCTCTCAAGAGAGATTTTCTATAGAAAATTTCTCTGCTCTCAAGAGAGATTTTCTATAGAAAATTTCTCTGCTCTCAAGAGAGATTTTCTATAGAAAATTTCTCTGCTCTCAAGAGAGATTTTCTATAGAAAATTTCTCTGCTCTCAAGAGAGATTTCTATAGAAAATTTCTCTGCTCTCAAGAGAGATTTCTATAGAAAATTTCTCTGCTCTCAAGAGAGATTTTCTATAGAAAATTTCTCTGCTCTCAAGAGAGATTTTCTATAGAAAATTTCTCTGCTCTCAAGAGAGATTTTCTATAGAAAATTTCTCTGCTCTCAAGAGAGATTTTCTATAGAAAATTTCTCTGCTCTCAAGAGAGATTTTCTATAGAAAATTTCTCTGCTCTCAAGAGAGATTTTCTATAGAAAATTTCTCTGCTCTCAAGAGAGATTTTCTATAGAAAATTTCTCTGCTCTCAAGAGAGATTTTCTATAGAAAATTTCTCTGCTCTCAAGAGAGATTTTCTATAGAAAATTTCTCTGCTCTCAAGAGAGATTTTCTATAGAAAATTTCTCTGCTCTCAAGAGAGATTTTCTATAGAAAATTTCTCTGCTCTCAAGAGAGATTTTCTATAGAAAATTTCTCTGCTCTCAAGAGAGATTTTCTATAGAAAATTTCTCTGCTCTCAAGAGAGATTTTCTATAGAAATTTCTCTGCTCTCAAGAGAGATTTTCTATAGAAAATTTCTCTGCTCTCAAGAGAGATTTTCTATAGAAAATTTCTCTGCAGAAAATAAGAAAAATGTTTATTAAGACCTTAAAAAAAATATATTATCTTTTTTAAAATGATTTTTGGGAAATTCTGTTGATAAAATTATCATTGTTAACAAGTAGTCTGTCACAATTAGTTGATTTTTTAAAAAAACGTCACGTATTAGATCTTTTGTTTAAAAAAATTATTTTAAGTTCATGTTTTTATGTTTCTCTGGTTAACGAAAAATCACAAAAGGGATTTTTTCCTAAATCAGTTTAGAATGAATGAATGAATGAATGAATGAATGTCATTTAACATGTTGATTGTCACTTGTCAAGGTAAAAAAGAAAAAAACAAACTAAAATAAACATGTACAATGAGAATACGTGTCTCTTAGGACACTTTAAAATAAATATAATCATGATCATGAAGATCTTTTTGTATTTACAAAAATATCATTTTTATTAACAGACACCGAAACATAAATTCAATATCAAAAAAGAAAATTATGATTATTATGACTGTTTTAGCAAAAATGATGGCAACTAATAATAATGTTTAATGACATTTAAAACGATGACGATGACGATGACGATGACAATTATAAATAAGTGACATTTAAAATGAAATAAATACAGTTGAGATAGATAACAGCGATAAACAAAAATAAATAAAGAGAGACGGACAGACCTTGAAAACTACGCGTGCCATTTGACTGATGGTCGTGTGTCGTTTTTAGGATTAAGTTGGGCATTTAACAATATTTTCCATTCTACAAATAAAACAAAGTTTATTTGTATGTTTTATGTAGACATGCAATCATTCAGTCATACATTCATTTATTCATCCTTTAGTTTATCCATAGTATATGTGTGAGTATTAGTGCATCTTTATGTGTGTGTGTGTATAAGCGTGGCATGTGGCGGTTCCGCATTTTAGCTAATCTTTAAATGCATCTCATATTGTACGCACATTGTTATTTACTTTACTCTTCATTTAGTTGCTTTAACTAAGCAACAAGTTGCTAAAGTAGTAAAAGATTTGTTTCTTTATGTTATTTTGTCAAATGATTTTTGTTTGTCAAGGTTGTTTTAGTGATTGCTTACATGACTCCTTTATACTCATAAAGCCCTTGAGACTAAAACAATCGTTTTATAGAGACTAAAATATTAGAAAAGCTACTAACTTCTTAAAATTTTTAAGAAAATTGTAAGATTGAAATTCTTGATATAATAAATTCAGTTTAAATTTCAATGTCAAGTAGCGAATAAAAGAGTCAACCAGATTAGGGTTATTTTTGTCTGTGAACCTAATAATTAAAAGAGAAAAATTTTCTTCATAGAGAAAATGTTTCTCGAAAATATTTTAATTATCAAGTGATAAATCTCTCTTAAAAACAGAGAAACTTTCTAGAAAAAAAATCTCTTTTTAAAACAGTGAACTTTTCTAGAGAATATCTTTCTTAAATTTTGTAGAGAAAATTAATTTTGTTCTACCGAAAATATACAAAATAATATTCCGAAAACCAAGAAATTTTCTTAAGAAAATATCTCTTGAAAAAAAAGATATTTTACTTAAAAAATAAGTCCATAGAAATTTTCTATTAAAAAATTCCCTCTTGAATACTTTTTGTATTGAAAAACTCTCTTAAATACAGAGACATTTTCTGCAGAAAATTTCTCTTGAAAACAGAAAAATTTTCTATAGAAAATCGCTTTTTTATTCCAAAAAAATTCTTTATAGAACATCTTGCTTAAATACACATACATTTTCTACAGAAAATTCCCCTTGAATACAGAAAACACTTTGCAATGAAAATATTTCTCAGTGAGAATGAACATTTCTGTTAAAAAATATCTCTTAATAAAACAGAAAATTTCTATAAAAATATCTCTTAAAAAAAGAGATTTTTTTTGGAAAAAATATCTCTATAAAATTGGAACTTTTTTAAATTTAAGTTTTTCACAAAAATATTTGTCTTCATAAAGAAACTAAATTGAATTAACTCAGTTCCATTCTTTCACTTTGTCACATATTTTGCTCTAATTTCTTCTTTTATATTTATAAATAGACACACAAACACATGTGCAACATTTTGTAATGTAATTTTTCCATTAACTATTGCAACAACATATTCGAAATATTGCAAGTGGATACGCATTTTTAAACACAAAAAAAAACAAACAAAAGTAACTTTGAAACTAATTTTATACTTTAATAATAAACTTTATTTAGTTTAGTTGTTGTTGTTGATGTTGTTGTTGTTGTTGTTATTGTTGTTGTTATTGTATATATTGCATAAATGTCCCGTTTTGCTTGTAAATTCTAACTTGTTTACATTCATTAGATTATCATCTTCATCTCATAGTCAACGTAGTCATTGTCATCAATGTCATTATTTTCAAAACATTTCTTTTACAACTCGCTATTCCTAAAGATCACAATTGAAAACTAGCAATGGCTGCTGTTGTTGTCGTTGTTGTTTGCTATAGTAAAAATCGAATCGAATGAATGTTAGATGGCTGCTTGATGAATGTTTGATTGTTTTCTTCCATAAAAGAGTAAATAAAACTTGTAAACTTTCATGTCCATCAACAACTTACAAACAGAAAAAAAAAACTTTTGTTACCAATTTTGTCATTATTATCTTGTATTTTTTTAAAACTGATCTTGTTAGTAAGTGAGCGATCGAGTGAGTGTGTGAGTACAAACATTAAAACATTTTTAGTTAATAGAATAATTTACTTTAACTATTTTTAGTTGCTACAATTTCCAGTTAAAGCTTATCGCTCGTTATCTTTCTCTAAACACCAGTTTTTTTGTTGTTGTTGTTGAACTAAAATTAGATAAAATAATTTACTTCATTTTCCTCAAATAGTGTTTTCAAACAACATTTTTGAAAATGTTTTCTTGCTCAAGTCCTCAAGTCGCTTAAACTATATATAATTTTGTCATTTACGCGAAAATGGTCAATTGAAACAAACAAATTGTTAAATATTAATTTACAGCTGCTGCATCGGCTAAAAGAACGTTAACGCTTAAACTGAACTAAAATAATTGTGTTTTGTAAAAATTTCAACTAAATGTTGTCTTTGTCTAAATGTGGGATTCTAAGAAATTGTTAGAACTTTTACACTCACTTGATTGTTTCGTTGTTATAATGGAATAATGGAAAACTTGTTAGAATTTTAATAATTTTCTTCGTAAATATGGTTTTATTGTTTGTAGTAATTTTCCTTCTTTTAGTAAATAATAAACTGATGTGATCAGAATGCGAAAAATATTGAAATCTCAAACATAAAATAATTATTACCAAAGAAGAAATATGAAATTGTTGAATGCATATTATGATGCAAACTTTGTAATGAAAATAAAAATATGATGTAAAATTTTCCATTTGAAATTTAAAATCAAGTGAAACAAGTTCAAAAGATAAGAAAAATTACTGTTAAAAATGTAAAAATCTTATACACGAAAGATTTCTAGGGAAAACAGTTCCACATAAGATCGAGATGTTGTCACGAACTTAAATCTAAAAAAGAGAGAATTTTTCTAAAAAAAATCTCTTACTAACGGATAAATTCTTTAGAGAAAATGTGTCCTATAAGCAAAGAAATTACCACGAGATTTTCCACAGAAAATTGATACAAATTCATTCCATAGAAGTTTTCTCTAAATTCATGGGAAATTTTCTATAGAAAATTTCTCATAATTGATGGGAGATTTTTTATAGAAAACTTCTCATAATTTTCTATAGAAAATTTCTTATAATAATAGTTTGAGATTTTCCATAGAAAATGTCTCATAATTCTTGGAAGAAAATTTGTCTAAGTTCATGAGAGGTTTGCTATAAAAAATTTATCTAAATTCATGAGAGATTTTCTATAAAAAATGTATCTAAATTCATGAGAGATTTTCTATAAAAAATTTCTCTAGTTTCATAGAGATATTATGGGAGATTCTCTATTGAAAGATTTTCCATAGAATATCTATCTAATTTCGTACGAGAGTCTTTAGAAAATTTCTTTAATTCCAAGAAAAATTCTCTATAATTTCAAGAGAGGTTTTCTAAAGAAAATTTCTTAAATTTTGAGAGAGGTTTTCTATAAAAAATTTCTCTGATTTTAAGAGAGCAAAAAAAATCATACTTTAAATTTTTAAAAGTATTTTATGAAAAGTATCATGAAAATTCTCATATCAAACTTATAGTTGCATTTGTGATCATAATATGTATTAATGATTATAATGTATTTTTTTACATTTTTAAAAAGGAAACTGCGTGACATTACGCACTTAAGTACCTGATCTTGCAAATATTTATTACAACAATTGTGCACTTAATAAAACCACAACAACAACAAAACCAGAAGCTTTTTTTCTTCAAAAAAATGTTAAACATAATAATACACTCAACATACTAAAGATCAGTGAGAATGATCAGTTTGTATGGGAACAAAAATTTTTAATAGCAAAAAGTAAAAAAAAAAACGAAAACTAAAGAATTTAAAAAACACCAAAAACAAATACGTAAGCAGTAAAAGGAGTAAACACAAAAAAAAAATAAATCCTTATACTCTCTCATCGGTCAAGAAACATTAAACATGATCACCAACAATCATTGGACATTATTCGTGGAATTATTGATATCCTCACTTAATGTGATAAACTATAGAATTGCATGCGACCAGAAGTTAGCAATGAAAACAGCAACAACAACAACAACAACAACACCAATCGTCATAGTCACTCATCACACTGTCGGGCAGTCAGCTAGTCACCAAAAGGGAGTTTAGTTGTTAAGAGACTAAAGAGAATTAAAATGAGAATGAAAAAAAAAATGGAACACCACAAGGAGTTTAAATGTTTGTTAGGGGATTTCAAATGTTTGGAATTTATGTAGATGAAAATGTTGATTCCCTTTTATTGTACTACGACTAATAATACAAGTTAGGAAACCATAAACTTGGCTTGATGGTCAGGCATGCAACATTATTTTTTGAAATGCTTAACGAACATGTTGGAAACTGCCTTATGCATCGCTGCTGCCAAGTTTAGCGTTTACTACTGCTGCTGCAGCATCATCAACAGCGGCAGCGGAGGCATTTGTATCAGCATCAATTTTAAAAGTAAAAATTTTGGACCACACACGTTGAACTTTATAATTTAAAACTGCTACAAGGTAGTTCTTTTTTGTTGTTGTTATTATTTTTGTTACTTGATTTTGGGCTGGTTGCCTTTGTAGGGAAATTGATGATAGTGGCAAAACTAAAGACTTCGTTTTTTGTGTTGTTGTTTTTTTGGTGGAAAAAAGTATAAATAAATAAACTTAAAATAAGCACTATGGTCCCAGGATATTATTAATTTGAATAAATATTTCAATGCCTTAATTGTATTGTGATGAACATCCAAAGTCTTAGTGTTTCTTATTCCTTTTTTTTTTCTCTATCTGGTTTGATATCATGAGAATTCTTTTGAAGTGGAATATAATCAACGTAACTTGCAAAAATCTGTGAAAACATGTTTCAATTTTTTTCCGATTTTTGTTCTTCGTTGTCGTATGCAAACATTACAAGGACTCATTTCGCAGTTAAAATCTTTTTTTGGTATTTAACTGTTTTAATTTAAGGGTTTTAAATTTAATTCGTGTCGACTCATATTTGATGGGATTCTTTTAAAGTTGTCTTAAGATTCTTTGAAATATTTGAAAAACATGTTTTCTTGCTGGACTTTTAACACCTTGAGATCAAGAATTTTAAATACCAAAATGCAAAAATAAAAAACGACAAAAATCTGAGGGAAATTTTTAATGCTTCAAATAAGGTTAATAATTAGTTAAAATGGTAATATTTTAAACTTAATTATTTGTACTACGTTTTGCAAATAAATTGATCTTTGACTTTTATTAAGTTATGGACTTTAAAAAGGAACAGAGAAACATATTTTCAAGTTTTTAAAATTAGTTTTCTTTAGAAATTTTCCAGAGAGATTTTCTTTAGAAAATGTCTCTGTTTTCTAGAGAGATTTTGTTTAGAAAATTTCTCTGTTTTCTAGAGAGATTTTGTTTAGAAAATTTCTCTGTTTTCTAGAGAGATTTTCTTAGAAAATTAGAGAGATTTTGTTTAGAAAATTTCTCTTTTCTAGAGAAATTTTGTTTGAAAAATTTCTCTGTTTTCTAGAGAGATTTTCTTAGAAAATTTCTCTGTTTTCTAGAGAGATTTTCTTAGAAAATTAGAGAGATTTTGTTTAGAAAATTTCTCTGTTTTCTAGAGAGATTTTGTTTAGAAAATTTCTCTGTTTTCTAGAGAGATTTTCTTAGAAAATTAGAGAGATTTTGTTTAGAAAATTTCTCTTTTCTAGAGAAATTTTGTTTGAAAAATTTCTCTGTTTTCTAGAGAGATTTTCTTAGAAAATTTCTCTGTTTTCTAGAGAGATTTTCTTAGAAAATTAGAGAGATTTTGTTTAGAAAATTTCTCTTTTCTAGAGAAATTTTGTTTAAAAAATATCTCTGTTTTCTAGAGAGATTTTCTTAGAAAATTTCTCTGTTTTCTAGAGAGATTTTCTTAGAAATTTCTCTGTTTTCTAGAGAGATTTTCTTAGAAAATTTCCCTGTTTTCTAGAGAGATTTTCTTAGAAAATTTCTCTGTTTTCTAGAGAGATTTTCTAAGAAAATTTTTCTGTTTTCTAAAAAGATTTTCTTAGAAAATTTCTCTGTTTTCTAAAGAGATTTTCTTAGAAAATTTCTCTGTTTTCTAGAGAGATTTTCTTAGCAAATTTCTCTGTTTTCTAGAGAGATTTTCTTAGCAAATTTCTCTGTTTTCTAGAGAGATTTTCTTAGAAAATTTCTCTGTTTTCTAGAGAGATTTTCTTAGAAAATTTCTCTGTTTTCTAGAGAGATTTTCTTAGAAAATTTCTCTGTTTTCTAGAGAGATTTTCTTAGAAAATTTCTCTGTTTTCTAAAGAGATTTTCTTAGAAAATTTCTCTGTTTTCTAGAGAGATTTTCTTAGAAAATTTCTCTGTTTTCTAGAGAGATTTTCTTAGAAAATTTCTCTGTTTTCTAGAGAGATTTTCTTAGAAAATTTCTCTGTTTTCTAGAAAGATTTTCTTAGAAAATTTCTCTGTTTTCTAGAGAGATTTTCTTAGAAAATTTCTCTGTTTTCTAAAGAGATTTTCTTAGAAAATTTCTCTGTTTTCTAGAGAGATTTTCTTAGAAAATTTCTCTGTTTTCTAGAGAGATTTTCTTAGAAAATTTCTCTGTTTTCTAGAGAGATTTTCTTAGAAAATTTCTCTGTTTTCTAGAGAGATTTTCTTAGAAAATTTCTCTGTTTTCTAGAGAGATTTTCTTAGAAAATTTCTCTGTTTTCTAGAGAGATTTTCTAAGAAAATTTCTCTGTTTTCTAGAGAGATTTTCTTAGAAAATTTCTCTGTTTTCTAGAGAGATTTTCTTAGAAAATTTCTCTGTTTTCTAGAGAGATTTTCTAAGAAAATTTCTCTGTTTTCTAGAGAGATTTTCTAAGAAAATTTCTCTGTTTTCTAAAAAGATTTTCTTAGAAAATTTCTCTGTTTTCTAGAAAGATTTTCTTAGAAAATTTCTCTGTTTTCTAGAGAGATTTTCTTAGAAAATTTCTCTGTTTTCTAAAGAGATTTTCTTAGAAAATTTCTCTGTTTTCTAGAGAGATTTTCTTAGAAAATTTCTCTGTTTTCTAGAGAGATTTTCTTAGAAAATTTCTCTGTTTTCTAGAGAGATTTTCTTAGAAAATTTCTCTGTTTTCTAGAGAGATTTTCTAAGAAAATTTCTCTGTTTTCTAAAAAGATTTTCTTAGAAAATTTCTCTGTTTTCTAGAGAGATTTTCTTAGAAAATTTCTCTGTTTTCTAGAGAGATTTTCTTAGAAAATTTCTCTGTTTTCTAGAGAGATTTTCTTAGAAAATTTCTCTGTTTTCTAGAGAGATTTTCTTAGAAAATTTCTCTGTTTTCTAGAGAGATTTTCTTAGAAAATTTCTCTGTTTTCTAGAGAGATTTTCTTAGAAAATTTCTCTGTTTTCTAGAGAGATTTTCTTAGAAAATTTCTCTGTTTTCTAGAGAGATTTTCTAAGAAAATTTCTCTGTTTTCTAAAAAGATTTTCTTAGAAAATTTCTCTGTTTTCTAAAGAGATTTTCTTAGAAAATTTCTCTGTTTTCTAGAGAGATTTTCTTAGCAAATTTCTCTGTTTTCTAGAGAGATTTTCTTAGCAAATTTCTCTGTTTTCTAGAGAGATTTTCTTAGAAAATTTCTCTGTTTTCTAGAGAGATTTTCTTAGAAATTTCTCTGTTTTCTAGAGAGATTTTCTTAGAAAATTTCTCTGTTTTCTAGAAAGATTTTCTTAGAAAATTTCTCTGTTTTCTAGAGAGATTTTCTTAGAAAATTTCTCTGTTTTCTAGAGAGATTTTCTTAGAAAATTTCTCTGTTTTCTAGAAAGATTTTCTTAGAAAATTTCTCTGTTTTCTAGAGAGATTTTCTTATAAAATTTCTTTGTTTTTCAATTTTTAAGAGAGATTTTCTTCAGAAAATTTCTCTGTTTCCTAGAGAGATTTTCTTAGAAAATTTCTCTGTTTTTCAATTTTTAAGAGAGATTTTCTTCAGAAAATCTCTTTTGCAAGAGAGATTTTCTTCAGAAAATTTCTCCATTTTCACATAAAAACATATGCAACCGGTAAAGTTCCATATCTTTTTATGTGGCACCAATTTCTTATTCAAACATCTAGTTCCATTCACTACAGTCCTTATTAAATACAAAATGAAATTTTATACTTCATAATATTTAAAATAATTTTAAAACAATAAAACTACTAAAGAATTCATAACTGATTTTTTTTTGACATGATCATGTCTCTTCTCTACTTAAGATAATGGACTTTTAATTCTGTCAAATAAAACTAAAATAAAAAAAATAATGAAATATTTTCCAAAATTTCAACTTGGGTGTTCTCGAGAACTCTAACACTTAAGTTTTACATATTCATGTGATTCAATGACTTACACACCTTAAATTTGGTGATAAACTAGACACGGGTTTTTAAATATTTTTGATGTTTCAGAAAGAAAATAAAATATAAAAAGAGCAGCATATAAAATTAACCTCAGCAGCCCATTACAAAACGATAACGCTGTAATTCTTATCAAAAGAAGAAAATAAATTTTTCTTCAAGAAATAAAACGGAAAAAAATCTTAAATAAAATAAAATTTATTTAAAATCAAATTTCTTTTCTCTTAACAATAAAATTGAATAAAACTAAAAAAACCGCTGATAAAAATAAACCACAATTAATGTTTTCTTAAAGCATTTAGTGGTCAAATAATATAAAACCTCAAAAAAAATGGTTAAAGAAAGAAGAAAAGACAAAAAAGGGTAAACAAATATAAAAAAGAACTTAAATACAAGTGACAAATGCATGAAAAATGACACTATAACAACAGGTTGCTTGTTGATACCTTTTTAAATTCCGTTTACGATATGGATTTGGATTTTTATATACAGATTTTTATACCCTACAGTAACACTAAAGCGGGAGGAGAGTATTTTGAGTTTGTGGAGAAAATTTTGAAATTACTTTTT
This sequence comes from Cochliomyia hominivorax, assembly GCA_004302925.2. Classification (NCBI taxonomy): domain Eukaryota; kingdom Metazoa; phylum Arthropoda; class Insecta; order Diptera; family Calliphoridae; genus Cochliomyia; species Cochliomyia hominivorax. The sequence continues at coordinate 78,737,268 of PYHX02000494.1, read as the reverse complement.
GAAATTCAACTGTGGAAAATGAAGTCCTTAGCTGTCATAGAACCTTTAAGAAAGTTTCAGTTTTTTGCTCCGAAATTTATGAGCTAATTTCGTTGAGTTTTAATGGCGAAATGGTTTTTTCTATCGCTTAATATACGTATCATATATGTTAGGTAAACATCCTTTCCATAAATTTGATTTCAAACGATATTCTTCTTTCATATCGTTCTAAGGGTCTGCGTATTTCCTTTTTGGGTGTGAAGGTTCCAACATCTGATTCTTAGGTTCGATTGTAAACTTCCTAAAAAGATCATCATACGTGCCTTCGTTTCAACTTCGCTCAAGTCAGAAGTCATTAATTTGAGACTAAGGAATTTTGGTGATGGTTTTGGCTTTTGGTGATTCTTTTTTTGATACCAAACCATCCACCTTATTAAGCGCTTTTTTAATATTCTTTTTATCTTAAATAGTTATTCTTGTCCTGGTACCAAATGATCTGCTTCAAGATATGAATTTTGTATGTGCAACCTCTTATACCAGTTGAATATTAATCCAAACTCTAATATAAACCGATATCCGACTGAAAATCTAGTAAAATAATATGTTTAATGACAGTTAAAGACCGATATCTGAGAAAAAATTTAAACGAACAGGCATAAACAGAGCCCTTTTTTTGGAAAATAATTGGTTTTAAATAAAATTGGGTCATAATGACTGGTTTTTAATTTAAAGATAAAACAAATCGCATCAGAATAACATTTTATTGGGAATATCCTCCCGAACATACTTATAACTGTATGTCAACTGTAAGTCAACTGTATGTTGCTTTTCTTCTAAAAATTTTTACTAGAGTGAATTCAAAATTCGTTGTAGTCAAATATAAAACTGTTTCTTTCCTCATTTTTGGTGGACCAACAAAACAACAACAACAAATAAAATGTATTGTCACTATGATGACACTTTACACATGAAATCCACACAGTTGAAAACAAAAAAAGATTTACAAAAAATCTGTAAAAAACTAAAAGAAAAATGGGTCTGTTTGGTTAAGAGACAGAGACCCCTACTGAAGTGGCACAGAGGCATTGAAAATACATTAAGCATGTGTATGCCTCTGCAGCAGCCTTCAAAACATATTACAGAAACTTAACAGCAACAGCAACAATGACAATGACCATAGAAGAACCTACAAAAGGTGGGCTCAAAGAAAAAAGAAGAAATAACACACAAAAGAAAAAATTGACGACAACAACAAAAAGCGACATTAGATTAGGTATTTGTGGTTTAAATGTATCTTATTTGACACTAATGTCCTGTTGTAAACTGGCATCTAAGTTAGTTCTAATCTGCCGACTAAATACATTTTTACCCTTTTTTCTTCTTCGCCTTATTTTCTACTTTATGTCTCATAAAATTTACTACTTTGTCCCTTTCTTGATGTTGTTGTTGTTTGTGGTTTCAAATGATAGAAGAGTTTTTTTTGTGGATTTTTGTTCTGGGCTGCTTATTTGTTTTTTGTCATTTGTAAAGAGTAAAACTTCTTTTTTTTATTGATGATATCCACGGGTCCCATTTTAGTTCATAATTTACGATTCTTATTCTTTATGTGATTTGTTGTTTATTTACCAAAGTTTAAATGTTTTTTTGTTGTTAAACAAAAAAACATGAAAAAAAGACACTGACAAAAAGTAAAGTGCGTTCATATGTTACCGCCTGGTTAACATCTTTCAGATGCATCTCTAACAATTTATTTTATTGTTATTTTCATTTTATTTGTTAGTTTTTTTTTTTTGTGTTGTAAATCCAAAATCATATTTCTCTTTAACTAAGTCACGTTTACTCTCTTAAATTACTGTTTTGGTAAGATAATGTAACTCAATGGTTTGTTGTTAAATGATCCTTTTTGTTAAGATTATGATCATTATCATTTAGGCATTTACTCATTATTTGACACTTTATTTGTCTTCAAAAAGCATTTAATTTTTTAAATTCTTCTTTTTATAAAATTTATTAGAGGCGGTTTGTTTACTGAGAGATCTTCAACTCTTGGGAATTGGAGAAATTTTATTAATTCCTTTAAAAAGGTATTAAATTTTCAATGTTAACAGATATTTCTAACACTTTGCCGGGGCCACCAAGAAATATACAATTAAACAAGTAGGAATGCTAAATTCAGATATGCCGAATATTCTGTACTCTCCATCACAAATACGTGTGAAGTAAATATGTTATTTTTCATACACACACTTTACGTACATACACACTCACATATATACACTTTATAAAATATAATGAAATACATATACTTTAATCTTACGGCAAAATTTTATTCCAATTTATCCAATTTATTAATAAAAATTCGAGGCCGCCTAAGATGTCGGGTCTATATCTTTTAATAAATAAAAGATATAGATTCGAGGCCGCCTAAGATGTCGGTCTATATCTTTAAATAACATGAACAGGAAGCTCCTCAGGAAAAAACAAGTACTCAGGCTAATTTTTATTAAGTTCTCTCAATAATCAATAAAAGTTAATATATTCCCTTCACTTGTGGTGGTAGAAGCTATAAAAATCGTATATATTTAATTCACCAAGTTTGTGTCTTAAATCTTTTGTTTAAATACTACAAATTGATTGATTGATTGAAAAACTATGTAACTTTTGAACCCTTGGGTGTATTAAAATGAGGTTTTATATGATTACATCTAAAGTACACTAGAGTTTCTATGGAAACACACCCCCTACCATCTTGTCAAGGGGGTAAGATACGGCCTTCCAAAGTTGACAAACTTAATATATTAATTTTTGATTTAAAACAAAATCATATACAAAATTCTTATTAGTTTACACTGCTGCATATTCCTATAAACTATTTAATGTTTTGTCTATTTTTGTTTTAACTTTGCTTTTCTTATCAAAAGTTTTTTGAAGCACTCTAATGAGAGACAAGTATGAGTATTGTTGTTTACCTTACTCATGAAATGAAATGTTTTTTGTGGAATATTTATATAAATGCAGGCGTAAAATTGCATTAAAAATAACAAAAAAATGAATTTCTCTTCAGAATAATTTACCTTTTTATCGGATTCATATATTTATATAGTTACAGCACTAATACAATAAAACAAGAAATAACCCAAACATATAAAGATAATGTTTTATCTATGTACAAATATTCTTTTCCGTCAAATCATAAATTGAATTTTGGAGCATTTAAAAAAATCAACACACTCGAGGTCAACTGACTGAGTCCCTGCAAATTCATTCGGAAACACCTCTGCTTTGACTATGAGAAAAATATTAATAAACGTTCAAAAAGGTTCAGAATTATTACCAAAATAACTTGATGTGGTTATACTGTGCAACGGTGGTGTAGGGCATAAAATAAAATAAAGTATAAATAAAGTTTCTAAGTAGTAAACAATATTTTAAATGAATTGTTAGTTGATTTAACTAAAAAGATTATTTTCACACTGATTATTCTTTGTTTGATTTTTTCTAATTTATAAAAAAAAAATATGTGCATTTATAGGAATATGGACCAGAGTTAATGTTACGTTTATTTTATTATATTAAACAAAAAAGATGGCCAAGTTTGGAAGGTCAACCATTATTTTTCCTAGCTATGGACTTAGAACCACCTTAATAGTTATCATGTTTAATTTTTATTTTGATATTTTCAAAGATTCAATAGTTGAGGATTATATCCAAAAAATCTTCTTGGAATATAAACTTATAAAAGCAGTACGATGGTTGTCTTTACAAGATCAATTGGAAATTTCCATTTCCTTTCAGAAATAAAACAATATCTTCCAAAACTAATTAAGACATGATTATATTTTTGCAATTATAAAGAATACAACGCTTTTTCTTTTATTAATTTATTTCTTTGAATTTACGCTTATTATCGCCATTTTTTTTAAATTGAGTTGTAATTTTTCAGGAAAGAAAAAACACATGTTCATTGACTTATGCAACATTTGTTGTAAATTTAAATTAAAATCAATAGATTTGTAAATACAATTCGATTTCTATTTAAGTTTTGCTACAAACAATAATTGAGGTGAACAGGTGTAGATGAAGAAAACAACAACAAAATAGCAACAATGAAAAAAAAGAAACAGAACAATTAGACACATTTCAATTTTCCACAGAACTAAATGAAAATAGTTAGAGGAAACAAACAAAAAAAATAGTTTAAATGTTAAAGAACCAAGTCAATATTAAATCAAAATTAGTTTAACAACAAAAAGAACATAATAATTTACTAAAAAACACTCGAAACATGACGGAGCGGAAGAAAAAAAATAGCAGAAAAATTGTAAAAAACAGTTAGAAAAACAATTTTCTAGTTGTTAAAGGAGAAAAAGAGGTCATGACTTTGTATCGAATGGAAAATTAATTTTTAACGAACCTTTTTTTTGACTAAAAATAAATAA
>PYHX02000494.1:78693036-78732750 GCA_004302925.2 Cochliomyia hominivorax | reverse complement strand
TTCAATAGAAAATTTGCTATAAATTTTCTTTCTAAGGAAAACTAAATTTTCTTTCCATAGAGAAATTTGCTAAAAATTTTCTTTCATAGAAAATTTGCTAAGAAAATTTACTAAAAATTTCTTTCAATAGAAAATTTGCTAAAAATTTTCTTTCCATAGAAAATTTGCTAAAAATTTTCTTTCCATAGAAAATTTACTAAAAATTTTCTTTCCATAGAAAATTTACTAAAAATTTTCTTTCCATAGAAAATTTACTATAAATTTTCTTTCCATGGAAAATTTGCTATAAATTTTCTTTCCATAGAAAATGTGCTATAAATTTTCTTTCCATAGAAAATGTGCTATAAATTTTCTTTCCATAGAAAATGTGCTATAAATTTTCTTTCCATAGAAAATGTGCTATAAATTTTCTTTCCATAGAAAATGTGCTATAAATTTTCTTTCCATAGAATATAAATTTTCTTTCATAGCTATAAATTTTCTTTCCATAGAAAATGATTTTAAGTTTCTTTTTAAAAAAATATACTATAAATTTTCTTCCTATACAAAGTGAGATAATTCTTTAATAGAAAATATGCTAATCATAAATTTTACTTTGAAATTTTAACTTTTTATGGTGAAAAAATAGTTTTATGTCGAAAACTTAGTTTTGTGGCGAAAATTATTTTTGTGGTAAATAGCTTGAATAGTGGTGAAAAACTAGTTTTGTGGCGAAAAACTAGTTTTGTGGTGAAAAACTTGTATTGTTTCGAAAAACTAGTTTTGTGGCGAAAAACTAGTTTTGTGGCGAAAAACTAGTTTTGTGGCGAAAAACTAGTTTTGCGGCGAAAAACTAGTTTAGTGGTGAAAAACTAGTTTTGTGGTGAAAAACTAGTTTAGTGGTGAAAAAGTAGTTTAGTGGTGAAAAAGTAGTTTAGTGGTGAAAACTTGTTTTGTGGTGAAAACTTGCTTTGTGGTGAAAAACTAGCTTGATGGGGAAAAAATAGTTTTGAGGTGAAAAATTTTTTAAGTGAAAAACAATTTTAAATGCGAAACTTTTTTTAAAACGTAAAAATTTGATTTGAATCTTAAAAATTACGAAAAGTAGTATTTTAAGTATTTTTGTATTCAATATGACAAATAATTTTTTGAGGTGAACAATTGTTTTTACGGCGAAACATTTTTTGTAGGAAGATAATAATTGAGATTTGTTTTAGTAGTGAAAATAGTCTTACTTTAAAGAGAAAAAGTGATTTTGAAGCGAAAAAATTTTTATAAGGTTAAAATTTAGTCTTAACAAAAAACTGAAATTAAGACAAAAAGCTGCTTTTAAAATAGCAAAATTCTTTTAAGTCGAAGAATTATTTCAAGGTGAAAAACTGTTTTTAAGTGAAAAAGTATTTTTAAACCTTTTTTAATACAAAAACTTTTATTAAGGCGAATATTTATTTTTAAAGTATAAAACGATTTTTAAGGCGAAAAGATGTATTCGAATTTAAAAGTTGTTTTTAAATTTCATAATTTAGCTTGATAAAATTCCTGGAAATCTTCTCCAATAATTATAAGCGACATTTTTTGGTGAACAAAACTACTCTTATTTTCAGAAATATTTGTGATGTTTGAAAAATATTTCTTTAATAAAAATTCACATTTTTTAGAAATTTTAAAAAATTTAAATTCTACAGAAGTTGAAGTAAAATTTTTTCCAAGGAAAATATTTTATGTTCGTTATTGTTTTTATTATCAATTAATTAAATTTAACACAATTTCTGGTTTAATTATCCCTTTGTTTTCTCTCCCTCTAACTTTTCTCTCTATCATAAGTATAATTTCATTTTTAGTTACTCAATTTCGATAATTAGATTTTCATTTTGAATGAATTACAGTTTGACATGATATTCAAACATTCACAAAGAAAATTATCTAATTATTTCCTTAAACAATAAACTAAAATTCTGAAAAAAAACACACACCACACAAACACAAAAATAACAATGGCTTCATATTACCGTTAACCACCATTTTTTCTTGGTGGATTATAACACTCATACCAAAAACCAACACTTGTATATTTTAGTATTTCCGTTTTTGGAAAGAAAAAACACACGGATACATGTAAATGTTCCAGTATAAAGAAATGACCCAACTGTTTTTGGAGACTATTCCGAGTATTCTTAAAAATGAAATCACTAATCACTTTGCTAAGCTCACGATTAGTCTTTTATATAATAAACTGATAAGATAAAACATACCCGAATTTTTAGAAATTTGGAGAATCATAATCTATGCCGGAGACAAAGGTAGTAATCAGTACTCCTTGAAGTCATTTGAAAACACTTTAGCTTGTTTCTACTAAATTTCATTAAGATATCACTGACGGTTATTTTATTTCAAATGATATATGAATTTTTAATAAGTTTTTTTAAATGTTATCATATCCGAGGTGGCCAACGTTGAAAATGCACAGCAGCTGTTAAGAAAAATTTTGAAAACACCCGCACAAAATTTTATTAAGATGTCACTAACGGATTCAAAGTAACATAATTTCAAGCCAAAAAGCGGGATATAAAATAACAACATAACTGAGGTGAACAACTTTGCTACGTTCTTGACCATATAAGCGTGAACAGCCTGTATACGTCTGTACTTGGAGGGCTCACCGCTAAGCTCCTAACAAGGTAGGGAATCTGTACTTCTTTAAATTACTTTCAAAATATCTCTGCTCTAACCATGTGAATTGATGAACATATCTCTACAACGGTTTAAAGGTTACAGATTTATTTCCCCAAAAAAGTCGATTGTACACACTGTGCTATGGTGGTGTACTGTAATAATAACAAACGAGAAGCTTAATTTGGGACAAACACCTAAAACTGCTGGGTAGTTTAACGAATAATAAATGTACTATTGTTGTACAAATGAACTAATTGGTATTCATTTAATTTAATTTCACTTTATGATGATAATAATGATGATGATGACTACAAGTAGCTGACACTGATGGGTTTTTCTATTATTTGCCTTTTTTTTCATTTTGGGGAGGGCAGGAGGTTTGGAAATGATTATTTACTAATTAATTCAGTTATTACCTTCTAAATATGTTTGTAATTTCCTCCAGTGCGTTTCATGTAGTTGTTGTGTTGTGCGTGTTTAGACAAGCATAACAATAGTTTAAGTTTAGTTGTTGTTGGTATTTTCTAATTTTTCCATTTTTCGGTGGGTTATTAAATTAAAATGACAAGAAATTTCCATTAAGCTCCGGTTGGTTTTTTATGAGTTTATTTTTTATTTTTATTCATTATTTGGAAACACCTAAAACTAATTATAATTCCAAATAAAATAAAATAAAAAAACTAAGTCATTAAATATAAAACAACCATTTTCTTTTTCTCTCCTTCTCTCCCTTTCTCACATTTAATGTCATTGTGTTAAATTGTAATTAATTAGAAGAAAAATAGAAAACTTTTTCTTATAATTAGTTTAGTCTTTAATTATTTATGTATTTAAATTAAAAAACAGTTTTTAAATAATTTATTAAAAAACTTGATATATGAAAAAAAGGTCAAATTCAGGGTCAAACAAATTTTTAGTTTAATTCCAATCCCTGACATCATTTCCATTAAAAATCCACACAAAAAAAAATCTTTAAAATTATTATTTTTAATAAAAATCTAGATAACTATTTTCTATAACCATTAAATCACTCTGCATGTTAAGTTTCTTTCTACACTGATGCATATTCCTAAAAAACGCATTTAGTTTTATACTCTTCATCTGACTTGGTCAGAAGGGTAGATATAAGTTTGTCATTCCGTTTGTAATTTTCCACAATTTTCGACTTTATAACCCCAAAAGGTATATATATTCTAGATCGGTGTATGGAAAATGATTGAGGCGAAAGTCCGTCGTCTGTCCGTGTGTTGATTGAAATCAAGTATATGTAGCCGATCTATAGTTGACATACCACGATATGTTATCAAATCATTAGAAATACTTTCGAGAATTTTGCTTGACTCAATGAAGCACCCAAATAATGTCCAAAACGAACATAATGAGCTAAAACTGAAAATAAAGCATGTTTTTTAATACTTAAAAAAAAATGTGGAATTAATGCCAGACCGTACACAAGAAAATATCATCCACCTATTATCAATAACCAGCTTTTGGCGATGCTCTTTGCTGTACAAAAATTCTACTACGCCCCAGATTTAGAAACAATTTCGGCGTGTATTAAAATTCTTAGAGTAGGGATTTGGTCAAATGAAAGATTTCACTGTAATAGCTCTCAGATTTTCGATTGCTAATATTTGCTTTGAATGGAGGACATATTTCTCTTTTAACCCCTGCCCCGACCCTAATTCCAGAAACCCATTTTATAGAAAATTCTAAATGAAATATTTTTTACATTCGATAACTAATATTTGAACCTTTGACACGATTCGATTAATTAAATTAATAATTCTATCCGCCATATCTTTATCCTTTAAACTGTTCTTTAAGAATGTAATGGAAATGAAATTTTAATATGCTCACTAATATTTCTTTGTGTGGGGGTACCTCTCCTTATATAGTATCCGCCTTACATTTTATTCAGTATATGCTAATCCTTGAAAAAATGATTAGTGTCAAATTTTAATAATTAAATTTAGCTTTATATGGAGGTACCGCTCCCCCTAATCCTATTAAAATTTGTATAGTCTATGTCTATTTCGAATATGAGTAAAAATTTCAACAAATCGGTTCAAATAGAATAGATGCTACAAAGACTGACTTAACTTATGTGCGTTTATAAGAATGCCATTAAAATTGGCAGTTAATCTGTAAAATTAACACTGATTAATTCTCCATAATTCATTAAGAAAATGTCATGTGGATTTATTGGAATATGCACCAGTGTATATATATTTTTTTTTATTTTATAAATTTTATAAATTATTCAATCACAATGATTAATTTATTTTATGGCACGTTTTTACATTTAAACGAAAAAAGTAGAAAAAAATGGAACTGAAAAAAATAGATTTTATTTTTAATTAACTTAAAAACTCTGACGCACCCACAATTTCCAACCTAATAAAAAATATTTATTTACATTGAGTTCAGTTTTGTGTTTTGGTTTCTATATCTACATTTTGTTTTCTTCAACCATCTCAGTTGGAGTTCTTCTGTTGTTGTTGTTGTTGTTACTGTCTTGTTCATTATACAATAAAATAGCGCATAATTTGATTACAACTACACCTTATCGTGTAAATCTCTTTTTACATGTTTTATAACTAATTCTTATTCACCACCCTCCTCCTATGTGACTCTACCCCAACCACTGTTCCTGTTCATCATGTTCATTCGGTTAATGATGATAAAATAAACAATTTACTCTTCTACATTTAATCACATATACACACTCACACATACATATTTTAATACTTATGTACTTTAATAATATCTACACAAACACTTAAATTACATACGCATTCAAAAGAAAATCTGCTCCATTCAGGAAGAAATTTTGTAAGCATTTACTTTCATATAAAAAATTTCAACTTTTTTAGTAAAAAAAAAATAATTTTTTGCTTAAAAATTGTTTTGTGGTAAAAAGGATGTTTAGTGGTAAAAAATTTTTTTATAGGTGTACAACTAGTTTAGTGATTAAAAAGTAGTTTAAGGGCGAAAAACCAGTTAAGTGATGAAAAACTTTTTGCTGAAAAACTAGTTTAGTGGCAAAAAATTAGTTTAGTGGTAAAAAACAGTGGTAAAACAGTTTTTATGTTGAAAAACAACACGTTCTAATTAAAAATTAATTTTAAGGTGAAAAGATGAAAAATTTTAAGTTTTTTAAGGAGAAAGCAGTTTCAAAGGTGAAAGGCTGTTTATGAGGTGAAAAAAAGTCTTGAAGACAGAATTTGTCTTTAAGACGAATTTAATGTGTAATATTGCTTCTATGGTGAAAAACTATTGTTAAGGTTAAAGTGTATTTTTGAGGTGAAAAAATGTTTTAAATGCGAAAATTTTTTTTAAGTCGAATAACTGCTTTAATGTGAAAAATAGTTTTTAAGCAAAAATTGTCCAACATTTTGTTTTTAAAACCGAAAAATTGTATTCAAGGTCAAAATTTACTTTTAATACTGTATTTTAAAGCGAAAAAATTATATTTAAGATCAAAATTTATTTTAAGGCGAATAATGAATTTGTTTAAGGATGGATATATTATGTAAACGAATAAAATTTCTAAAGCGAAAACTTTTTCAAGCTGAAAAAAATTTTATTTTATGAGAAAAATTTTATTTTAACTGAAACTTTCTTTAGACGAAAATAAATTTTAAAGCTGAAAATTTGTTTTTAACGCGAAAAGTTATTTTAATTATGAAAAATTATGTTTAAATTCAAATATTTTAAAGCAAACAAATTGTGCTTTATGTCAAAACCTGTTTTTAAGGCGAAAATTCGTTTGAAAGTTCAAAATTTATTTTTAAACACGAAAATTTGCTTTAAAGCCAAACATTTTTGAGTTTTTGTCGAAAAGTTTGTTAAAGCCGATCTGTTTTAATCTGTCAAAGATTGTATTTAGAGCGAAAATTTTTTAAAAATGTCAAAATGTATATATACAAACTATTTTTAAGGCGAGAACTTGGTTTTATTGCAAAAAAATAGTGTCTAAGCCGAAAATGTACTTTTGAGGCGAAAATCATTTTATTGTTTTTTTCAGGCAAAAATTGTATTTAATGCAAAAATTTTTCAGGCGAAAAATTTATAAAAATGTCCAAATATTTTCATTTTGTTTAAAGTAAAATTTTCCAAAGCGAACATTTTCAATGTGATGAATTTCATATTTGTTATTAATTATAAATTTCCCAAAATGATTTTTCCATTTCTTGCCTGCATGGGGCTGCTTATTATTATTTTACTCATCATTTATTATAATCGTCCTTATTTTTCCTTCTTCTTTCAGTACTCGGTAATCGTATGTTGACGTCAAGTAATTTTCTTTCCAAGTTTATTTAGTATAATCACTGTGTATACATGATTATAAATTGTTTGTTATCCAAAGTGGGATAATTTTACACAAGATGATGGAGGAAGGGGGGGAGGAAGAGCAGAACAAATTTAAAAAGAAACATATAACACCCACACACTTAACAGTAAATAGTCCTTGTTGCAATATAAATAACCTCAAATATTTAACTCCCCCCTTCTCCCCATACCACTCAACACATTTCAAAGCAAAAATCAACTATAAAACTTATTTTTCTCTGTCGGTATAAAGAAAAACATATTTTCAATTTGATTCCCTGGAAAAAAAAGGAAACAAGTGGTTTGAGTACTGGAGTGTGTGTAGGTGGCAGATTTACACTCTGTGCTATAGGTGTGTTGGTGTGTGTGTGGTGTGAGTGATGATGGTGTTAGTAATAAAACGATTTCCGTTTAATGCCATAAAATTACGTTGACTTAATTCAATACACGATTTAATACAATTTCATTCAATTTTCTTGGAACTTCGTGTTTAAACTTGATCTCTGTAAAATGTTTCTTTAGTTTTTTATTTCCTGCTGTTGCTGTTCATCCTGGCTCATCCTTAGAGAAAGTTTTTTTTTAATATTCAATTTCGTCTTTCTTCCGGCTGTTCCTTTTGATACGGTCTATAAACACGCATATTTAACATTTTATTTATTTATTATATCCTTTATTCACATATACTTAATACCAATAAACATACACACACATATATATCTTTAACATACACATTTGTGTAACCATAAATTTGTATCCTTTATTAAGGGTGGAAATTGCGTACATGCGTTAAATAATCATCTACGTTTTTATGTTCTTTTCAAAATGTTTTTGGAATTTTATTCTTCCCTTCAAAACATTTGGCCACTCCCTTGTGTATCTCTGTGTGTGTGTTTTTTACTTCATTTTCGCCATAAAATAAATTGCTGCCAACAATAACGTCTTTGTATCACAAGAAGTGAACACATTATTTCCAAGCGAACTCAATTTTTCATCCCCTGGTTGTAAGTGTGAGTGTTGATAAGTATTTCAGAGGTCTGCGAGTTTAATGCGTTCCAACACATAAAATGTTGGGTATAGAAATATTTTTTGAATGTCGTAGACAAAGTCAAGTCTAATTTTGCCTAATGGCGTTCGTTGTGGCAAATGTTTAGTTGAGAGATTATTTTGCCAGCCATATTTATCATAGAGATTTTCTTTAATTTGCCGTCGCCAAATATTCGTTTTAATTTTTTTGTTTAAAAATGTTTATTACGAAGAAAATTGATTCCAAAAATCATTAAAGCAAAAACTAAAAGCCAGGGGTTCGGGAAACCGTGCACGTTTTGAGACTCTATTCAAAACTTTATGACGAAGCTCTTAATCATTTGATTCATTGAGGTAATTGGAGGATACAATATCTGGGGAATATGGATTCTGCGTTCCCATTTAAGCCTTCTCTAGTTGATTTCAATGGAAACTACACAAAATCCTCTCTAGCTTTGCTAACGGTTCTTTTCAATCTCCAACCAATCTATCAGTGTCTTCTCTTACAATGCAAAATACATCGGAAGTAGGCCGTTTAAGTCACACTTGACACCACGTATTTCCTAATTTGCAACCTGGGTAATAGATGAAGCCAAGTAAGTTTTTCTCATATCTGGAGCTCTTAGTTCCCAGACAAACAGATCTCCAATTTATATAATCAAATGATAAGTTATCAAATCATTTGCTCATCTTCCAGATGAAGTGCAGGTAACACAACACATTTGGAGAATATAATGATAATAATTGAAGGCTTAATATATAACGATTTTGTTTCAATTTAGTAACAAAATATAGAGTTTTATAGTGTGACCGATTCGCGTATCTATTCGTTATATGGTCGTTTTGGGATTTTCTTTTGAACTAGTTTTTACATAATTTATGGCAGTTTTGGCATGATTCCAATTAGATTTCAAAAGAATAAGCAGCGGTCTATTAAGTCATAGTTATTTAAAGTTCATAATAAATAACACTGACCTGGATCCCGTAATTTTATATCATTAATAATCAATCATTGTAAAATTCGAGTGAACCGTCGTTATAAAAGCTTATTTGTCCACTTCATCTAGACTTTGTTTTCTTTTCTGTCGTTTTAGTACTGGTTATGATACCGTGATAAAAAACTTTTTTAATAAATTTTCGGAATTCATTTAACATTTATCAATGCTCATAATCGCTTGGTTATGACTTGATGTATACCATCTCTTAAGCGAATAAATCAATCACCACACTGGGTATCACTTAAGACAGTAACTCTGAAAACTTTTTAAAACACCAGATGTGGTTCAATCAACGTGAAACCATAAAAATAATAACAACAAACAATAATATTATAATTACAAACATTCATTTATAACAAATAAATAATAATCATAATAAGGAAGCTTCTAAAAAATTAAATATAATTTATCACAACCATATTATTATTAAAAAAATAATATATATGTTCACAATTCTATCATTAAAATAATCAACTTTTCCTATATTTTAATTATCGTCATAAAAATGCTAAAAACTTTGAATTGTTATTATTTTTGAACAACTCCAATTAAAAGCTTTTGAATTTTTCATTCAAAACTCCCATTACGATCCATTCAATATTTCTATGACTTAAATACATTCTAAAACTCCAACTTAATTGATATTTTAAGATTTAAATCTAATCATTTATAATATTTTCAGTTTTTAGCCAAATTTTGTTTGCCAACATTTTTTTCTCTCATTTTAATCTTGTTAAAAACCGTTTAAAGTTGTAAAATAATTGTGTCAAGATATAAATAAATATTTTGGTCATCTTAATAATTGAGTTCAGTTGTTGTTTTTTTTTTTTTTTTGGTTTTAGGCAAACAATCAACGACAAGAAACTGTTTTGGTCAATAGAATTACAACAACAACCATTAAAATAAACAAAAACAATAGCAGCTTGACAAAGACAACAAACTAACAATAATAATGACAGTATTAACCATAATCTAATAGAAAATATCATACAATTAAGTTTAGAAAGAGAAAAAGACGCAAAACAAAAATGTTTTATTTGGGGGGGTAAATATTTATTAGAAATACGAGGGTGGAGCAATAAGATGGCTGCCGAAATTTTGAAATAAATTTTTCATAAAGTGTTTATTTACAGAAAATTTTCGACAAATCACTAATTAAGAGAAAATTTTTCGATAAATTCGACATTTAAAGAAAATTTTCGCTAAATCGCATATTTAGAGAAAATTTTCACTAAATCGCATATTTAGAGAAAATTTTCACTAAATCGCATATTTAGAGAAAATTTTCACTTAATCGCATATTTAGAGAAAATTTTCACTAAATCGCATATTTAGAGAAAATTTTCACTAAATCGCATATTTAGAGAAAATTTTCACTAAATCGCATATTTAGAGAAAATTTTCACTAAATCGCATATTTAGAGAAAATTTTCACTAAATCGCATATTTAGAGAAAATTTTCACTAAATCGCATATTTAGAGAAAATTTTCACTAAATCGCATATTTAGAGAAAATTTTCACTAAATCGCATATTTAGAGAAAATTTTCGCTAAATCGCATATTTAGAGAAAATTTTCGCTAAATCGGATATTTAGAGAAAATTTTCGCTAAATCGCATATTTGGAGAAAGTTTTTCACCACTCCATCCATTTTTGTAGCACATTTAGTATTTTTACTTTAAAAATCCTCCATAAAATATTGTTCTCAAATATGTTGTCACAATTCCTCAGACCTCCTCTTCTTCCATTGTAGTCATTTGCCTTTCATTTTTCAAAATTTTAAATATAGATATTTTGCATAAAATTTCTATATCACATATATGATGCTCTATAAATATATTTATTTACGTTGCAAAGAAAAATGCGTTTTATGATTTTATACATTTTACACTCGAGTAGTTAGTTGCATGTTGCATGCCCCATTGAACATGCAATCTAGGTAATAATATTAAATGGATCCCGTATGTCAGATAATTCCATATTAAATTCAATGGATTTAGATTTTTAGAAAAAAAATGAGAAAAAAGACTAACTAACGATGCCTTAAAGGTAAATTGCGTTTAAGTAAGCAGGAACTTTAATAGAGGTTGTAATAAACCTCTGGCGCATAAAAACATTTTTTTTTCATTTTAGAGTTTAGAAAATCACTTGATTATGAAGTAGGAAAGGAGGGAGAGAGACAAAATATTAAGAAAATTTTGATTAAGAGGTTTTTTATTAAAAATAACTATAATTGCAATAGTTTAAAGTTTTACTTAAAAGAAGTTAATGTTACTGAGATTAAAGATCAATTAACAATTAATAGATTTTTTTAGAATTCACTTGAAATGCGTAAAAAAAAATTTAACTTAAGGGCAAAAGTCTCATCTCACGTTTTTCATTATTAAGAAAGGAATGGTCCACATAATGTCAAAAAAATATTAAGTATTTTCAAAAGAGCTCCAGACCATCCGGTAGGAAAGCAGCCCGGTTAGGGCTGTGCTCGAACTATTTGCACTCAAAGCTTGAATAGTTCCTGACAGAAACGCTGCTAAATTTTATAAAATTGGATCTCGAAACGTATGGTCTGGTACATTTTTCGCAACTTCCAGGTCAAGAATTTTATGTTGGTGATTCTCGAGGAAATGTTGGAAAAAATATTAGGACTCAAAAGCACTTGAAATGTCCAAAATAGTTCTTGAAATAGCTGCAAAATTCAGTTGTGGCAAACAGAACCAAACATTTGCTAAAACGGGCTCTATAAATACCGAAATTTACATCAAGGAATGTTTATAAAAAAGGCTGCTTCCATTCATAACACTTCATAATGTGTCCACTTATTTTTGGCCTGACTCGGCATCCTGTTACTATTTTTAAAAAATGCCAGAATAATGTGGTATTTGTACCAAGAGAAGCAAACTCCCCAAACTGCCCGGAGCTAAGGCCAGTGAAGAGCACAAAAAACGTAGCCAAAAGTTTGGCAGATTTTAAGCGAGTCACAGAAAGCATTTTATTTAACTGTTAATGGATTCCGATAAAGGTGTTTTTAAAAGATTTTTTTAATTTCATGTTTTTCTTTGTTAAAAACTGAATTTTTGTCTTTTGGGAAAATAAACTTACAAATATTGTTTATATTCCATTTGTTGATTATGGGAACTGTTTTTCAATTTTTTTTCCTTTCCAATATTTACAGACATTTTGTCAACTTTTTCCTTTATATTTCTTAATGCAAAAAATAGCATTTTTAAGAACTTGTTTTAATAATTGCCATAAGGCAACAAAAACTTAAATTTCAGACAAATATTGAGAAAAAAAAAACTTCTCTACAGTAATTTTGTTTAAGTCTTTAACAAAATACTTGAAAAAAAAAACAAAAACCAGCCACCATAAGATAGAATCATTTGCCAATATATTTTGTACTCCTTTTATGAAAATGAAATCGGGGAGAAAAAACTTTATTATTTTCTGTTAAATAACAGACAAAGAGACAGACAGACAGTCCAAAATACTGACTAAAGCCATCAAAACCGATAATTTTGATTTACAACACGCCAGTTATTATTTATAACTTATTTAGTTTTGTTTTGTGGTCGTGAAACCTGCACTTTTTTTGAAGCGAAAATAAAAAATCTGAAAACATTTATTCCTACAAGTATTTTAGCAATAAAATGCATTTTGTATGGAATCGGGGAGTTTCAGTTTTTTGTGATATTAAAAGAAAAAAACATGGTTGCTTGGTGAATAGTGGTAATAGGGAGAGAAAGTGGAGAGGGGAAAATACTTTAAACTAAACAGTCAAAGCGTTTATTTAAAATCATTCATTGCTTATTTTAGTTTGAAGTTGACAGAAATATGAAAGAATGAATTACATCTTAAAATTATCAAAAAATTCTCTTAATATAGGCGACATCGAAACTTTTCTCTAAATTTGCGATTTAGCGAAAATTTTAACGAAATAAGCGTTAAAATATGGGACATAGCGAAAATTTTCACTAAATATGGGACTTAGCGAAAATTTTCACTAAATATGGGATTTAGCGAAAATTTTCACTAAATATGGGATTTAGCGAAAATTTTCACTAAATATGGGATTTAGCGAAAATTTTCACTAAATATGGGATTTAGCGAAAATTTGCACTAAATATGGGATTTAGCGAAAATTTGCACTAAATATGGGATTTAGCGAAAATTTGCACTAAATATGGGATTTAGCGAAAATTTTCACTAAATATGGGATTTAGCGAAAATTTTCACTAAATATGGGATTTAGCGAAAATTTTCACTAAATATGGGATTTAGCGAAAATTTGCACTAAATATGGGATTTAGCGAAAATTTTCACTAAATATGGGATTTAGCGAAAATTTTCACTAAATATGGGATTTAGCGAAAATTTTCACTAAATTTTCACTAAATATGGGATTTATTGAAAGATTTTTGATATATCCATGATTTAAAGACAGTTTTCGATAAATCCGTTATATAAACAAAATTTAAAAAAAATAGGTTATGTAAAGAAAATTTTAATAAATCTGTTTTTTAGAGAAAATTTTCGATAAATCTGTTTCTTAGAGACAAATTTAAAAGACAATTTTCACTTAATCGTGTTTTTAGGGAAAATATTAAATTAATATAGATTTAATCGAAAATGTTTAAATTAACTTAAATTTCTGAAACTGACATTTGATCAAATTATTCTTATAACTAAACAAAAATATCAACAAAATGCCAAAAAGACCTAAACCTAAATTTCTAAATGTTTTGTAGCATAAATGAGGTAAGAAACTCAGTACCAAATAAAAAAATCTCTCTCTCTCTCTCTCTCTTTTTTTGTGTACGATTATTATTTTCGTGGCAGTTATTGATGGAAACAAACACCCTTTGGCTTTTGTGTTTAGTTCAGGGAATATTTAGGTCTTTTTTTTACTCCACAATCCTTTAAACATGCAATCAGGCAAACAACCAGTCATTTCATCTATCCGTTCCATGGTGATGGTGTTTGGTTTTGGTGTTATTACGTTTACCACGAGCTCTCCTCAAACCAAGACCACAATTTTTTTAAGAAGAAACCAACAAAAAACACGCCTTTTCACGTTTTATTTATAACGTTTTTTTGTTTTGCTGGCAAAAAAATGAACGCAAAAATACTAAAAGCAGAATATTATTTTCTTTCTTCTTAGTTTTTTGTTAAGTGGTTTTTGGCCAATTCCTGTCTGGATTTGCAGACATTTTAACAAAAATTACTTTATTTTTAAAGTAAAAATTTAGCTTATTTTGTAGCCTGAAAACCTTTAGGAAAAAATTAAGAAATAAAATGAAAAAAGTAAAAATTATATACAAACAAATATCACCTGGATAATATCTTAACTTTGGATGGCATTGAATTCAAATTAAATATAAGAAAAAGATAGAAATAAGGGAGACATAGAAAAGTAAAGAAAAAGAAAAGATTTGAAATTGAATAGAATTTAGATTATTTTTCTTATATCAAGTTTTTAAAGATTACAAGAAATATATCATATTTATATAAATTATGAAAGATCACAAATTAAGCCCATTTTTCCATTAGAACCCTATAAACCAGAACTAAATCATATAAAAAATGTTTTAAGAAGCAAAAGTTAATTTTCGACTACAGATAATTTAAATGCGAATAGTGTCCTTTTGTCCCATAGTTATTATCCTGATGTGGCCGCCCATACTATTATACATTTGCCTTTGTGTAAGTGAAGCAACAAAAAATACATAACGGAAGAGAGGGCAGAAGTCGTTTACAGTGTACGTGTGAAGTAAGCAAAATTTAAAGTCTAAAATCTCTAGTCGGGAAATTTATATTCTGGGCATCACTGTTTTTATCCCTTCAATCCCACTTAATTAGGATTTTCATCATATTATTTTTAATTTCATCATAAAAAACATTTCTAGTTCACTAACCAGAAGAAGAAAAAAAACATATTTTTAAATAGCGTGTCTAAAAACACTTTATAACAGCGAAAACTTAATCTCAATCTAGTGTTTTGTAATCAAATGTACAAAAAATATTTCAGTTATTTAAAACAAAACACCTTTAGTTTTAGTATACATTTTACTTCATAAATTCTACGGAATTAGTAAAAAAGTAAAAGTTGGTGAAACCAAATTATAAAGTAACCTATATTACATAGAACATAGGACAGACGGATGGACGGACAGGTTTTAATAATTTCAATAAGGAATTTTATGATTATTTTTACTTCATCTGATCCAAAATATGATAGCTAAAGTATTATAGTTATACGTGCTATATTTCTGACTGATATTTGTATTGGTTTAAAAAAAGACATTGAGAATACCAAAAAAGTACCAAATTATAGCATTTACTCTTTTTATCCCGAAATAGGCCGAAAGAAGTACCAAATACTTAGCAGAAAACGATAAATGCCCAGTTTTTAATAATAATGATGTTTGAGAGGTATAAAGTTATGGATTCATAATTAATATTTTTAATTTGTATAACAGTTTTATTTAACTTTACTAATTTTATGATTTCAAACTTTTATTACAGTTTTTTGATAAAAAAAACATTTGAAATAAAAAAACAGTCTAATTTTTTTTTATAGTTTTTGAATTTGTATAGCAGTTTTAGTTAATTATACTAATTTTATAGTTTAAAGTTTGTATAACACTATGTTATACAAATTTGAATAATTAAAATCACTAAAATCATAATCATCATGGTTGTTTCAAATTGTTTTTTGTATAACAGTTTTATTTTCTTATTTTTGTAAAACGTTTGAATCTTTTATAACAGTTTAACTTAACTATTCAATAACTTTACTATTAAACTATAAATAGATTTTGCAAAATTTTCTAAAGTATCTGGAA
Organism: Cochliomyia hominivorax; assembly: GCA_004302925.2. Lineage (NCBI taxonomy): Eukaryota > Metazoa > Arthropoda > Insecta > Diptera > Calliphoridae > Cochliomyia > Cochliomyia hominivorax. The sequence continues at coordinate 78,716,900 of PYHX02000494.1, read as the reverse complement.
AAAACTGGCCCATATTTTTATCAGATGTTCATGCAAAAAAAGAAGAACGGACGACATTAATAAAATATCTATCAATTATTATTACAGTTGTCTCCACTAATGCTAAAGTTCACACTAAATCCAAAACACCTTCCCAGTAATTAGGGCACCATATCCTATGGTGTTGCAACAAATGCCTAAATTATCGCGTTTTCAACATTTGCAACTAAATTTCAGTTTTTGCAAATGAATGTATGAATGTATATATTAATTCTTGGAATTATATTTTTTATAAAGAAATGAATTGTGTTGTTGCTTTATTAACTAAAATGTTGCAATCGTATAAACGACATTAGTGAGTGATTATGATGAGTTTTAGTGGGGCCATATAAATGTGTGTATAAATCTGTATTTACGATTTTACGTTCAATTATTGGTCGGTCATTTATGAGTTGGTTATAATGATATATTGAGAAACAGTCGGTAAAGGATTTTATGACAGAATTGTAAAATAAGTTTATGAAATGAAATTATGTTAAAAGAAATAATAATGACTTTGGCGAAAAAGGAGGAAATGAGTTAAATAGAGATTGGCATGCAAGTTATGAAGGGATTTACTATTTTAAAAGAACACGAATGGATTAATCATTTAAGAAATAATACGAATTTGAAACTTATGAAAATTAAATTGTTATACAAAGAAATAATCTATTCTCGATTTTATTTGTTCTTCAAGAGACAAATTAAAATATAAATTTTTAACCATAAAGTTAGTATAGTTAACATAAGTTCTATAATCTGTTATACAATTAATTAAATCTGTTATACAAATTCGAAACTTTCTTACACAAAAAAGAGCAATTTAAAACAACCATATTAATTATTATAAGTGGTCTTAAAGCAATTAATTGTTACACAAATTTAAAACCATAAATTTATTACAGCTGAGTAAAACTGTTATACAAATTTGAAGCTTCTATAGAAATAAGAAAATAAAGCAGATATACAAAAAAATATTTTTATGGTTCTTAATTACTATTATAACTACAAACTGTTATACAAATTTAAAAATTTAATGAAAATAAGAAAATAAAACAATTTAAAACAACTATATTATAATCTTAATTGTTTATGAAGCAAAAAACTATTATATTTGCAAATATAAAATTAGTATAGTTACATAAAACTGTTATACGACTTTAAAAATATAATAAACATTATAAAATACATTTTATAGAATAGTAAAATTGTTATAAATATATAACTAAGAATAACTATTTAACATCATGAAATTTGGACTGTAGAATACTCTTCCCCCATATAAATCCACTAGCAGTAACCTTTTTCTATTATTGGTAATAACTGATTTGTTTATTTTTTTAATAATAATAATAATATTTACTATTGCAAAAGCAAATATTAGCAAAGGACTTCAGTCACTATTTCAGATTGGATTGCCATAAAATTAAAAATAAAAACCAATTTTTACAAACATGACGAACAGAACAACGGACAACTTCAAGAAATAAATTTACAGCTAAAACGTTTTCAAATTGATCTGGGGGAGTGCAAGCCCCTACCTGGTCACAGGTGAAGTCTATGACCCGCCAAAGTTGGTCACCTCAGGTATGTTGATATGTTAAAAATTATTTTTTTATGAATTTTTGGCGAAATAAATTTCAACTTTGATATCTCGGAAACTATAACATATAATTAACACATTGAAGCGTATTTTTTTATAAGGACTATCATTGTACAAAACCTTTTTACAAAATTCATAAATATCATTATAATTTACGAAATTTAAAAAAGTAAACATAAGCAAGGTGGCGAAATTTCGAGACCAGGGAGGAAAATCAACTCGAAAATACTAAAGCACTCACCATGTGATATTTCATTTTTAAAACTCTACCGATGCAAAAGTTGTAGAATTAATAAAAATCGATTTGAATTATCTGTGAGTTGGATGGAGAGATGGGCATTTTTAAATCATTTGAAAACTGGATTTGGATGAAATTATATATCTAAGGATTAAATATATCTGAATCGATTTAACGATATCCGTCCCTCAGGCTAACTGCCTGTCCATGTATGTCCATGTAAACCTTGTGAACGAAATTCAAGTTTGAATTTTAGAGATAGCTTGATGAAACTTGGCATTTGCCACTATGTCAAGGACTATGCCTATTGAAATTGGTGATGATGGGTCCATTATTTCAGCTAGCCGATGTACAAATGTTTCTTCCGGAATGCAGCTTTAAGTCCTCAACATAAAATGATTTTAACAAAGTCTGGCATAAATAAGTTTTATAACATTCCTAAACGATATGCCAAATTATACGAAAACGGTCCACTACAACCATCTTACAAATATTACTTTGAAGGACTTAAATCTCACATATACGTTGGTATTGTAATAATAGTTGGACAAATTAGATTTATCATAAGCAAAACACGTTGTCCGAAATTTTACTAATTTCGATCCATAATTTCCTCCAGCTTCCATATAATCCTCTCAGAAAAAATTATCTTAAAACGCACAAATCTCACATAACTATTATAACGTAGTGCTCTCCTAAGCATGAAAGAGAAAATAAATGTATACGAGGGTCTTTCATTAATTTTTGGTAGCTACCATTTATAGCAAATAATATGGTGTAGAGCATTAAGTAGACGGACTTGATCGTCTTTAATTTCTTGCTTATTTTTGTTTATATCCGCTTTTTTAATATTTTTCATAAATCTAATTAAAACAAATCATTATAATCCCTTTCTCAAGACACAATCAAATCTTTATTATATATTTCTAAACAAAAAAAAATCCTTCATATAAAAATCTAAGATTTCTATTACAAAATTCTTAACAGGATAAAAAAGAAAAATTAAGAAAACATCAAAAAAAGGAAAACAATTATAAAATCAGTTTCTGTTTCTGTTTTTGTCCCCAATAAAATTAATGATCACTAAAAATGTCAATTTCTAAGTCAACATTAAAAGGTGAAAGCCGCTCTCCCAAAACGATTTTAACCAGGCCACAATGCCACCAATCAAAACAAACAATCAAACACACAAATGGTTAAGAAAACAAGAAACATTTGTTACCATTTTGTCTAAAATTGTGGCCATAAACGGTAAAACATCAAAGTGCCACAATATTTTGTCAACTCACAAATTGCCTTTTTGCCACTCAATAGACCAAAGAGAGAGAAAAACAATAAACTAAACAAAAACAAAAAAGATCACCCAAATATTGATGATCATTAAAGTAATAAAGAAGAAAAGGATTTCATAAAAGAATTAAAAGAGAGAAAAAGAAATGCTTGTCATTGATGTTTTTGAAAATCTCTTTAGTGATCTTTTTTTTGATTACTCTCACACACAGAGACGCACACACATTTATTTCGTTACACAAAAAGGATATTTATGACATTTTGTTACTGGGATTTTGTTGTTTTGTTTTTTTGTCTGTTACACAATGTTTTGTCATAAATTTCATTTAAATCCTTATTTATGAGAGAATGTCATCTTTATAGTTTTGATTTTGTTTTACTCATCATGAGCTTAAGATTAAGAGTAGACCAAAATTTACAAACAACGCCGCTCTATGTTTCGCTCTCGCTTTCTCTTTTTATACCCTCTACCAACACATATAGTGCAGAGAGTATATTAACTTTGTCATTCCGTGTGTAACGCTAAAAAGGAATCATCTCAGCCCCCATAATGTATATATATACTTGCATTAAGTTAAAATCTGAATCAATTTAGCTATGTCCGACTGTTTGTCTGTTGTTGTCACGGTCACATTCAAAATAATTGACAGAGCTCAATTAATTTACTAAACCGATTTTGCTTATTTTCAAAATCAGCAAAATCGGTTTAGTATATCAAACGATATATATAGAGCAATATCTGCAAGCAACGTCTAAGTTCCAGCAAAGAATTTTCCTTAAACTGTCAATTAGAAATCAACAAATTAAAAAAGATTTTGGCATAATATAAAGTTCCTTATTCAAAATCGGTTCAGTAGTAAAAAAGTTATAGTAAAAATAGAACTTATTTTATAACTTACTAAGTGTTTCTGCCTGTGAGTGTTTGTGAGAGTGTGTATGTACGAACATAACGTATTTATTTACACGCATTTGTTGGTGGAGGGTATTGAAGATTCAGCAATACCCTCTAACCCTAATCAATACCCGAATAAATTATTCTTACTTCTTCTAACTCTTAAATATAAATTCCATTTTTTCAAGTCGGGTTTTTGACTTTTTTGTGAAAAAGACAAAAATTAGTTAGCGTGAGAATATTTGAGAATTCTCTGAAATAGATGATGAAGAATTATCAGTTTTATTTCAGTTTCTTATAAAAGTGAATCAAAAATTCGTGACTTTTTTGCGGAAACTCTACTTAAGAATCAAATACCAATCGACCACCCGCATTTTAGTTCATATTGTAAAATTTTACAATCAAAAGTGCGTTACTTTTGATTTGAAAAAAGGATTTAAGATTTAAATTGTATTTGGAGTTTCTAAATCTACAATTTATGGTTTTATTATTTTATTTGGGTTTTATTTTCGTATGATTTGTTTGTGGGCTTGTTGATCTCTGATAATTATTCCTCATGATGTTGATGATGATGATGATGTCGTTGGTGATGATTGTGGGAATTGTGGTTTTAATATAGATAATAAAATGTTAAAAGGTTTTAAATCCTTTCACAAACTACTTAAGGCATAATATAATTTTGGGGTCTATTTTTGAACACGCTTTTCAGAATTCTTTTCACTTTTTGCGGGAATTGAAAAATATAATAAAGTTTTATGATAAAAAGGAAGCTTATTAAGTTGGAATCATAAAATTAAGAGATTTTTTTTCTGAAAATAAACTTACCCACTCATACAATATTATTTGATCTGAAATTAGAGGAAGAAAAAAATTAATGAAATTTACAAATAAGAGTTTTTTTTTAAATTGTAAGTGACGATAATATTTAACAAGTAAAATACTATATTCGGTTATAGCGAATCTTTAATACCCTCCACTACAAATAAATGTACACACGCACGCGTACAAAATGTAAAACATATATAAAAGAGTTCTTATATAAAATCATTTCTATTATTGGCTACAACTTTTCTTCTACAGAACTGATTTTTTTGAAATGGAAGTGAAGTACAAATAACTGAATATTATGGTAAAAATTCAATCAAATTTGACGATTTATTATTCACAATTTTATTTAAGTTTTTCGTTTTAACAAGAAGTTGCTTCAGATATCTATGTCTTGATGGTCTTTAACAGGAAACTTCTCACTTTAACAAATAATCAGACCGAATTTTATCGAGCTCTGTCAATTATGGTCCATGTAAGCGTTCCATACAGATGAGATTTTTAACTGACCCAAGACTATATATACATTATGGGGTATGAGAGATTCCTTCTTTGCGTTACACATGGAATAACTAAATAAATATACTCTTCTCATTTTATTATTTTTAGTAAAAAATGCAGTTTTCATGAAAAGTTTAATTTTTAGTGAAAAAATGAATTTTTAATAAAAAATTTTAATTTTTATAAAAAAAATTAATTTTTGGTGAAAAATTTCAGTTTTGGTGAAAAATTGCATTAAAAAATGTATTTTTAAATATAAATCGCATTTTTGAACATGAATCGCATTTTTGATGAAAAATTTTAATTTTTCATAAATAGAATTTTATAGTGAAAAATTAAAAAAAATAGTTGGAATAAGTTCAAAATAAATTTTTACATAAAAAATCGAATCTTTAATGAAAAATTTAATTTTTTGGAAAAAATTTACTTTTTCAACAATTTTTAATTGAGGAAGAAGTGAATTTTGAATAAAAAATACATTTTAAATGAAACCATTTTTCATAAAAAATAAAAAAATGCATTTTTAGAAAAAATGCATTTTTAATAAGAAATTATACTTTTTGTCGAAATTTTCACACTTAGTAAAATCTTAATGAGAAATAGTGCATTTCTAGAGGGTTATTACTATTTTTAGTAAAAAAATGAAAAAGTGCATTTAAAATGCAGAAAATGCATTTTTCATGAAGAAAATGCATTTTTAGTGAAAAATTGCATTATTGAAATTTTTAGTGAAAAGGTGATATTTTAGTGAAAAATTTATTGATTATTATTGAGAAAATGTGCATTTTTTTGCCAAAAAGTTAATAATAGAAATGAATTTTTAAGAAAAAAACTCAACCTTTAGGTAAAAAATCAAGTTTTCAAACAAAAATATTGTTGTTAGTCAAGAATCTCATTTTCTGAAGAAATTTTAATAAAACTAAATTTCAAAAATCGAATTTGTAGCCAAAAGACAATGTTTAGTGAAAAATGTATTTTCAAAAAATACAATTTTAAGTAAAAGATCTATAAAATAGAACTTCCAGTCATTTCCATTATATCAAATTCAATAATAAGCCCTTCAAAAAACCAAAAAACATCATTTTAAAACACATACAACTCCCCAAAAATTGTATCAAAATTTTATTAAAAAAACAACACAAAGCAAAAACATGAGTCGTAAATCATTTTCCAACCAAAAAAAAAAACTACTCGTTACTTTATTTTTTCCTTAAAACCATAAAAAACAATTGCATGTCAATGAAATAAAACAAAGACAACAATTTTGTATTGTGTTTTTTCCTTTAACAAAGCAAATCAAGTAAGAACGCTATATGCGACTATGCCGAATCTTCAATACCCTTCACCATAAATGCGTGTAAGTAAATACGTTATGTTACATACATACACACTCACACATACACTCACAAACGTATAGAATATATGTATGAATGTTTTTCGTAAATACAACACTTAATGAGTCAAAAAATTAGTTATATTTTTGGATAAAACTTTTTACTACTGAACCGATTTTGATAATAATCTTATTCTAATTTGTCGATTTATAATTAAGAGCTTTACGAAACCAAGAGGTTGACCTCTTACTGTATCGATTTGGCTGATTCAAAAAAGTAAACTTCTCAGGACTTTAGCAAATACTCAGGCCAAACTTCATTAAGTTCCATCAATAATTGTGAATGTTAACGCGCCAATAACAGAAAATTCGTCGCTGGAACTTAGATGTTGCCTGAGTTTTCGGTCTATATACTTTTTGAACTACTAGACCGAATTCCCTGATTTTAAAAAGGAAACTTCTCAGGACTATAGCAAATATACAGGCCAAATTTCATAGAGCTCTGTCAATTATTGTGGATGTAATCGTGACAACAACAGCTAAATAGACTCAGATTTTGATTTGATGCAAGAATATATACACATCATGGGATCTTAGATGTTTCCTTCTTGGCGTTTCACACAGAAGGACAAAGTTAACCCTCTTCACCATTTGTGGTAGTGAAGGGTAAAAAATAAAAATAAAAAATCTTTAAGAAAAACAACAACTGTAAACGATTATTAAAGTATAAATTGTAGATCGAAACTGAAATAAATATCAATAATATTTGAGATACAAAAAATAAAAAAAAAACAAAAAATATTTCTAAAATAAAATTAACACAAACATAAACATTTATTATAACAATAATTTCTTATGTCAATGTATAGAACTATTTATGTCTATTAGTGATACATTATTGCCATTTATATATCGAAACAACCTATAGATATATATACACATATATATTTGTAAATTTAGTAAATAAGTAATTGAATACTAAGTTTAATTTTGGAGTTTATAGAGAATTATATTAATTGATACCCTACGTAGGAGTTAAATTGGTTTAATAAATTTACGACCAAACACATTAGATTCATCTAAATAATCCGAACAAAAATGTATACGGAATACAAATGCCGTCATCAATTAAACTGATTTTAATAACTCTTACTAAATGACATGTTTTGGATACCACTATATTCTTAATTTTATATATAACTCTTATTTTACATCTTCATCAGTTCAAAATATCTCCAACTATTCTTTGTGCATTAATCTTTGATCTCGCATAAATGCTAAATTGTTTGTCTATTTCTTGGAATTAATATTAACTTCCGCCACAATTTGTTTTTCCTTTATCTGAGTACCGTATTTACTTAACATTTTGAGCGATTTAGTGTGAAATTTGTATTAGAAAGAAAAGATGTGTGTGAAGATAAATTTTAAAATTTGATCCTAGACACAAACCTTTTCACTTAACAGAGCTCTGTTAACCAATTAACAGAGCTCTGTTAACGGTTTAACAGAGCTCTGTTAACGGTTTAACAGAGCTCTGCACAATCAGAATACTGACAAAAAACAAGGATTTCGGGAAAACGGGACAACATGGGCGGATGAATCCAAGTGGAAATGGTGGCCAATACCTCCAGTTATCAGACCCTATAGCCAGAATATTTAACAGAGCGAGTTTTCATAGCAAATTTTGAAAAAAATGTTAAACTTAAAATCTCAAAGGATAATCAAGGATTCCACGAAAACGGGACAACATGGGCGGATGAATCCAAGTGGAAATGGTGGCCAATACCTCCAATTATCACACCCCATAGCCTGAATATTTAACAGAGCGAGTTTTCATATCAAATTTTGAAAAAAATGTTAAACTTAAAATCTCAAAGGATAATCAAGGATTCCACGAAAACGGGACAACATGGGCGGATCAATCCAAGTGGAAATGGTGGCCAATACCTCCAGTTATCACACCCCATAGCCAGAATATTTAACAGAGCGAGTTTTCATACCAAATTTTGAAAAAATTTAAACTTAAAATCTCAAAGGATAATCAAGGATTCCACGAAAACGGGACAACATGGGCGGATGAATCCAAGTGGAAATGGTGGCCAATACCTCCAGTTATCACACCCCATAGCCAGAATATTTAACAGAGCGAGTTTTCATACCAAATTTTAAAAAAATGTTAAACTTAAAATCTCAAAGGATAACCAAGGATTCCACGAAAACGGGACAACATGGGCGGATGAATGCAAGTGGAAATGGTGACCAATACCTCCAGTTATCACACCCTATAGCCAGAATATTTAACAGAGCGAGTTTTCATATCAAATTTTGAAAAAATGTTAAACTTAAAATCTCAAAGGATAACCAAGGATTCCACGAAAACGGGACAACATGGGCGGATGAATCCAAGTGGAAATGGTGGCCAATACCTCCAGTTATCACACCCCATAGCCAGAATATTTAACAGAGCGAGTTTTCATAGCAAATTTTGAAAAAAATGTTAAACTTAAAATCTCAAAGGATAATCAAGGATTCCACGAAAACGGGACAACATGGGCGGATGAATCCAAGTGGAAATGGTGGCCAATACCTTCAGTTATCACACCCCATAGCCAGAATATTTAACAGAGCGAGTTTTCATACCAAATTTTGAAAAAATGTTAAACTTAAAATCTCAAAGGATAATCAAGGATTCCACGAAAACGGGACAAGGGGAAATGGTGGAAAATGGGTTCATTGATTATAATCAATAACCAGGGTATTTAACAGAATGTGTTTGATTGATTTTTTCTATTGAAATGAACATACTAAATTATAATCAATGATTTTAGGAAAATGGAACAGTATGAAAAATCCTAAATTTTAGTATAATATGAGCTGTGTGGCATTTTAACTGACTTATTTCAATAATGTTATTAAAGATTTGGTTAATCACGGATATTTTTACTTATAGAAAACATATGTAGATATGAATTGTTAAATATTAGTTTTGACATTTGTGTTAGGAATTCTTTCTTATTATTTAAAAATATATTTAAAAAATAATTTTAAGGTGAAAACATGTATTTTTTAAATAATCCAACTAATTAATTGTCGGATAAGACCGGGTACACAATTCCCTACACCACTGCCTAAGCATGAAAAATGATGGATCCATTCATAAATATGTTTTTATGATTTTTAGTGGTCTATATATATATAAAATAGGAAGTGTATATATTTGTATGCAAGTATGTTTGTATACATAAAATTTTCAGTTAATTATCCTAATATACATGAAAGTAACATAGGATATAAAACATGTCGATGCGACCAGGGGGAGGGATACCCCCTCATAAGAAGCAAATATTGAGTATCGAATATGTAAAGAGCTATTACAGCGAAAGTCTTAAAATTTTGCAGCTATTGTGCTACTTGAAACACCATTATTGAAAAAATATAGGACTTATAGGATCAGGGGCCATATAAAGCAAATTTTAATACAAGTGCAACACAAACATCGAAAATTTTGGTAAGATGATATGACCAACTTTGATCTTGTGTTCGGAACAACTGCTTCTCAAAATAAATTAGAATACATTTAAATGGTTTCCATATGAAATTTAATTTAATTATTTTAAGAAATTCCAAAGTTTCAGAATTATTATAACAATATTTAAATGTAAGAAAAACATATGAAATAAATTATTAAAGTTGTCCTTCTCTTTGTGGAAGATTTCTCTCACAAAATTTTTGTAATTAGATTTTTGTTTAAATTTCGTTTACCATTGCCTTTATATTATAAAAATGTTAGCGCTGTAAGGTTTAAGATAAAATTTGTTTCTTATGTTAAATAAAATACATGTTATTGAAGACGCCATATAATTTACAGACTAATGTTATTAATAGATAACAACATTTTATAACTGTAAAATACGTTACTTTAACAAGTAAACAAATATATTGGAATGACTAAAAACGACTATGTAATACACTATAATAATTGTGAACCTATTTTTTTAAAAATAAGTTTATATGTAATTTTTATGTTTTATACATTCAAATATAAATGATCATTTTAAAATAATTTTGGAGAGTAATGAAAAATAATGTGAGCGACGTAGGCTTTAACATGTTTTTCGGTGGAACCTATCATCAACAAAAAATCAGTATTTACAAACGTTATCATTAACAAAAATATGATTTTTTAAAGTACCACCCAATATGGAATTTTATTTTGATTACTCTTTATCCACATACGTATATATAAATGAACCTGTCTTTGTCTTCCGTAGGGGGGGGGTTAGGAACCCTCTGCATAAATGAATATTTATTATCGAATATCTAAAGAGGTATTAAAATGAGAGTATTAAGATTGCATACCAATTTCATTTCGATTTAGGTCAAGGGGAGATGTACCCTTTATTTATCTAAGAACAGATACGCTAAAAGACATCCACTTTGACAGAATCTGCGTTGAAAGAAATTTTAATTTTAATGCATGTCGTGATTTATAAAATTTCTTTCGGAATCTAGGACTAAGAGGATTTAAAGTGCAGCAAAGCGCACCAGGTATTATTGCACCAAGGACTTATTATTCATTCATTAGCTTAAACACCGATTACGGTAAATAAGAACTACATTGAAATATGGTAACATATTCTTAAATATAAAACTTTATAAATAAAAAAGAAGAATTTTTCTAAATTTACATATTTAAGAACCTTTTACTCCAGAACACTATTTCGGGAAGTGGGATTATAAAGGTGTCATTACCGAATATGGCCCGATGAGTATCATACTAGATTCATATATTAAGAACGGTTTAAAAAATTAGATCAAATTTAAAACCTTTTAATTTAAATTTGATCCAAACCTTTAAATTAATAATATATATTAATGATAGTTCGAGCAATAATTGTACCAATAATTGTACCAATTGTTTAAAAGTTTTATAAGTTTAGTAAAATATAGACCGATTTTCGCAAAGAAAGTATTATATTTTCAATACAGTTAGAAAATTTTGGTGACGATTATATATTAAAATGGCTCATATTTATATAGGAGTTTTATAAGTTCAAACCCGTTTTCCGGGAATAGGCGATATGTGTGAGTTATAACAAGATATATATCAATGTCGGTCAAATTATTAAAATTTTATTTAGACTGTTGGCAACATAATTATACTAAATTTGAATAGAATTGGTAGTATTTGCCCGCAAAATATGAACCGATATTGGTTAAATTGATAACATATATTCAAGACGATTAGAAAATAACTATGCCGAATTTAATTAAATTGCTCTTTATTAATTGGTTCTATAGGTTCAAAACTGTTTTCCGGAAAGGAGCTTTATATGAGCGCTATATCAAAATATGAACCGATTTTAATATAATTTATAACATATATTTTGGGCAGCTAAAAAATTTATTGTGCAAAATCTTAAAAAAATTGTTCATATTTAGGAGTTTTATAAGCTATAAATCATATTCCAGGAAGAGGCCTTCTCTTTAGCCTTCAACTTCTTTCGGATTCAATAATAATTGAATTTTTGCAGTTACTTTAAAAAAAACAAGTAAGAATGCTATATTCGGCTATGCCGAATCTTAAATACCCTCCACCACAAATTCGTGTAAAGTTAATACGTTAGGTTCCATTGATACACATACACTCACAAATGTATATAACACAGAAATACTTAATCAGTCATATAATTAGTTACAATTTAGGCTATAAATTTTTTCTACTGAACTGCCTTTTTTTTATCAAATTTCATTGAGCTCTGTTAATTTTTGTGGATGTGAGCAGACAAAGAGATTGACGAAAATCGACTGAGATTTTGAATTGATGCAAGAATATATACATTATGGGGTCTGAAATAATTCATTCTTAGCGTTACACACAGAATGACAAAGTTAATATTCTCTCTCTACCACTTGTACTGTGGAGCGTATAAAAACAAAAAATATGCTTGTTATAAGCTCAAAACAATTTTCCGGGAAAGGGCCTTATATGGGAGCTACAGCAAAATTTGGACCAAGATTGTTTATATTTATAATATACTTTGATTATAGTTAGAAAAATCATTGTGCTAAATTTTAATGGAATTGATCTTTATTTAAATGTTTTATAAACTCTAATCCGTTTTCCGGGAAATCCCGTTATAGGAAAATTTGGACCGATATAGGGCAAATTAATATAATATCTTCAGAACAGTTAGCAAAATAAATGTGTCGACATTCAATAGAATTGGTCTTTATTTACTCGGGAAGGGGCGTTATAATGGAGCTATATCAAAATATGGACCCATGTTAACAAAATTTATAACACATATTTATATGTTAATAAAATTTATAACATATATTTAAAATAAGTAGAAAATTAACTGTGTCAAATTTCAATAGAATTGGTTCCAATTTAAGAGTTTTATGAGCTATAAATCATATTCCGGGAAAGGGCCTTATATGGGAGCTATATCAAAATATAGACCCATGGTAATAAAATTCATAATATATATTTAAAATAGTTAAAACAATAATTGTGCAAAATTTCAAAAGAATTAGTTCAAATTTAAAAGTTTTATAAGCTATAAATCATATTCCAGGAAAGGGCCTTATATGGGAGCTATATCAAAACATAGACCCATGTTAACAAAATTTATAACACATATTTAAAATAGTTAAAAAATTAATTATGCCAAATTTCAATAGAAATGGTTCAAATTTAAAAGTGTTATAAGCTATAAATCATATTCCGGGAAGGGGCATTATATGGGAGCTATATCAAAATATGGACCCATGTTAATAAAATTTATAATATATATTAAAAATAGCTAGAAAATTAACTGTGTCAAATTTCAATAGAATTGGTTCAAATCTTAAAGTGTTATACGCTATAAATCATATTCCGGGAAGGGGCATTATATGGGAGCTATATCAAAATATGGACCAATATTAATAAAATTTATAACATATATTGAGAATGGTTAAAAAATTAGTTGTGACAAATTTCAGTAAATTATCTTAAAAATTGCGGCCCATATGGCACAAAGAGTTTGGGGTGTATCAAAATTTTGCATATTATAGCATATTATAACTTTTTTCCGGTTAATCAGATTTTGATAATTTTTTGCACGATGATGAAGCACGTGCAGTTGTATGCTAAAATTAATTTTTCGTTTAAGTCCAATTACATTTTTAGAAAAAATTATAAGAGTTGATTTTCGAAATTTTGAGGTTGTTTCAGATATCGATCTATAACTTCCTTGCTTATTAACCGATATAGCTGGTTTTAAATAGCAAACTGCTTAGGACAATAACAAACAATGTGGCCAAGTTTTATCGAATTTGGTCGATTATTCTAGGCGTGAGAATTTTTCCAACAGACAGACAGACGGACATAGCTAAATCGACTCAGTTTTTGATTTGATGCAATAATATATATACATTGTTGGGTCTGAGATGATTCCTTCTTGGCGTTACATACAGAATGACAAACTTAATATACCCTCACCACTTGTGGTGGTGGAGGGTATAAAAAGAAAAAAACAATATTTCTTTTTCGAAGAGGTTATCTCAGACATCGGTCTTTAACTTTTTTGTGTATGAACTAATATAGCTGGTTTTATATATGAAACTGTTTAAGACAATAACAGACAGCGTGGCCAAATTTCGCTGAATTCGGAGAATTATTGTAGGCGTGAGAATTCTGTCTGAGATGATTCCTCCTAGGCTTTACACACGGAATGCCATAGTTAATATACCCTCATTACCACTTGTGGTGGTAAGTCCGTCTGTCTGTCTGTTGGAAACATTCTACCGCCTAGAATAGTTGTCCGAATTCAATAAAACTTGGCCACATTATTTGTTATTGTCCTAAGCAGTTTGCTATTTAAAACCAGCTATATCGGTTTATAAGCATGGAAGTTATAGACCGATATCTGAAACAACCCCAAAATTTCGGAAATGAACTCTTATAATTTCTTCTAAAAATGTAATTGGACTTAAACAAAAAATTAATTTTAGCATACAATTTCACGTGCTTCATCAAAATCTGATTAAAAGGAAAAAAGTTATAGGCTATAATTGATACACCACAAACTCTTTGTGTCATATGGGCCGCAATTTTAAGATAATTTACTGAAATTTGTTACATATACTTATTTTGATACAATAATAAATCCAAAGAAGTCATATTGTTCTGGGATCATTAATTGACCCAACTCCCACATAAGGACCCTTCCCAGAATATGATTTATAGCTTATAAAACTTTTAAATTTGAACCAGTTCTTTTGAAATTTGGCAAAATCAATTTTTTAACTATTTTAAACCGGAAAACCGGTTTGAGCCTATAAAACAATCAAATAAACACTAATTTCATTGGAACTCGGTACAATGTATTTTTTAACTATTTTTATTGTATATTTTTAGTTAGAACAATCTCGGTTTATATTTTGATGTAGCTCCCATATCAGGCCCCTCACCGAAAACAGTTTTCATCTTATAAAACGTGTATATAAAGACCAATTCTATTGAAATTCGCACTATTATTTTGCTAACTGTTCTGAAGATATTATATTAATTTGCCCTATATCGGTCCACATTTAAATAAAGATAAAACATTTAAATTAAAATTTAGAACAATAATTTTTCTAACTATAATCAAAGTATATTATAAATATGAACAATCTTGGTCTAAATTTTGCTGTAGCTCCCATATAGGACTCCTTCCCGGAAAACAGTTTTGAACTTATAACAAGCATATTTTTTGTTTTTATACGCTCCACAGTACAAGTGGTAGAGAGAGAATATTAACTTTGTCATTCTGTGTGTAACGCTAAGAATGAATTATTTAAGACCCCACAATATATATATTCATGACTTCAAATCAAAATCTCAGTCGATTTTCGTCGATCTCTCTGTCTGCTCATATCCAAAAAGAAAAAAGGCAGTTCAGTAGAAAAATTTTTCAGCCAAAATTGTAACTAATTTTATGACTAATTTAGTATTTCTGTGTTATATACTATATACATTTGTGGGTGTATGTGTATCTATGGAACCTAACGTATTAACTTTACACGAATTTGTGGTGGAGGGTATTGAAGATTCGGCATAGCCGAATATAGCCTTCTTACTTGTTGTTATTACATTTTTAGAATAAAACAACAACAATAAGATAAATTGCTGCAAGATTTTTTGTGTGCTTGTTTATATATGCAAGCACATTTTTTTCTTCTTTTGATTTCTTCTCAACAATTTCGCAATTTTGAGGTGTAAAGAAATAATCATCTTTTTTACTCTTAGCTGAAGGAAGAGTAATATAATCTATAAACAAAAATTAAAATTTTAATTGAAAACAGAGTTTTATATTTTTTAATCTTCTCTAAATAAGAGTAAAAATAAAGATCATTTCAAAATTAAAATTTTGTTCTGAGTTTGGAAGAGCACAAGTTGCTTAGAACGATGGACTACATTCGAAAATGGCAACATCCGATGTTTTATCTCAGGTCAGGTGTAGGAGAAGGTGGTATTCACCAGGCTCATTCCGTTAAGTATATCCTTTCATATTGTAATGTCTTAATGGAATCCCGGATTACTCTTCCATATTTGAGATTTTAAGTTTAACATTTTTTCAAAATTTGGTATGAAAACTCGCTCTGTTAAATATTCTGGCTATGGGGTGTGATAACTGGAGGTATTGGCCACCACTTCCACTTGGATTCATCCGCCCATGTTGTTCCGTTTTCGTGGAATCCTTAATTATCCTTTGAGATTTTAGGTTTAACATTTTTTTCAAAATTTGCTATGAAAACTCGCCCTGTTAAATATTCTGGCTATGGGGTGTGATAACTGGAGGTATTGGCCACCATTTCCACTTGGATTTATCCGCCCATGTTGTCCCGTTTTCGTGGAATCCTTGATTATCCTTTGAGATTTTAAGTTTAACATTTTTTCAAAATTTGATATGAAGACTCGCTCTGTTAAATATTCTGGCTATAGGGTGTGATAACTGGAGGTATTGGCCACCACTTCCACTTGGATTCATCCGCCCATGTTGTTCCGTTTTCGTGGAATCCTTAATTATCCTTTGAGATTTTAGGTTTAACATTTTTTTCAAAATTTGCTATGAAAACTCGCCCTGTTAAATATTCTGGCTATGGGGTGTGATAACTGGAGGTATTGGCCACCATTTCCACTTGGATTTATCCGCCCATGTTGTCCCGTTTTCGTGGAATCCTTGATTATCCTTTGAGATTTTAAGTTTAACATTTTTTCAAAATTTGATATGAAGACTCGCTCTGTTAAATATTCTGGCTATAGGGTGTGATAACTGGAGGTATTGGCCACCACTTCCACTTGGATTCATCCGCCCATGTTGTCCCGTTTTCGTGGAATCCTTGATTATCCTTTGAGATTTTAAGTTTAACATTTTTTTTCAAAATTTGCTATGAAAACTCGCTCTGTTAAATATTCTGGCTATGGGGTGTGATAACTGAGGGTATTGGCCACCATTTCCTCTTGGATTCATCCGCCCATGTTGTCCCGTTTTCGTGGAATCCTTGATTATCCTTTGAGATTTTAAGTTTAACATTTTTTTCAAAATTTGCTATGAAAACTCGCTCTGTTAAATATTCTGGCTATGGGGTGTGATAACTGGAGGTATTGGCCACCATTTCCACTTGGATTCATCCGCCCATGTTGTCCCGTTTTCGTGGAATCCTTGGTTATCCTTTGAGATTTTAAGTTTAACATTTTTTTAAAATTTGGTATGAAAACTCGCTCTGTTAAATATTCTGGCTATGGGGTGTGATAACTGGAGGTATTGGCCACCATTTCCACTTGGATTCATCCGCCCATGTTGTCCCGTTTTCGTGGAATCCTTGATTATCCTTTGAGATTTTAAGTTTAAATTTTTTCAAAATTTGGTATGAAAACTCGCTCTGTTAAATATTCTGGCTATGGGGTGTGATAACTGGAGGTATTGGCCACCATTTCCACTTGGATTGATCCGCCCATGTTGTCCCGTTTTCGTGGAATCCTTGATTATCCTTTGAGATTTTAAGTTTAACATTTTTTTTCAAAATTTGCTATGAAAACTCGCTCTGTTAAATATTCTGGCTATGGGGTGTGATAACTGAGGGTATTGGCCACCATTTCCTCTTGGATTCATCCGCCCATGTTGTCCCGTTTTCGTGGAATCCTTGATTATCCTTTGAGATTTTAAGTTTAACATTTTTTTTCAAAATTTGCTATGAAAACTCGCTCTGTTAAATATTCTGGCTATGGGGTGTGATAACTGGAGGTATTGGCCACCATTTCCACTTGGATTCATCCGCCCATGTTGTCCCGTTTTCGTGGAATCCTTGGTTATCCTTTGAGATTTTAAGTTTAACATTTTTTTAAAATTTGGTATGAAAACTCGCTCTGTTAAATATTCTGGCTATGGGGTGTGATAACTGGAGGTATTGGCCACCATTTCCACTTGGATTCATCCGCCCATGTTGTCCCGTTTTCGTGGAATCCTTGATTATCCTTTGAGATTTTAAGTTTAAATTTTTTCAAAATTTGGTATGAAAACTCGCTCTGTTAAATATTCTGGCTATGGGGTGTGATAACTGGAGGTATTGGCCACCATTTCCACTTGGATTGATCCGCCCATGTTGTCTCGTTTTCGTGGAATCCTTGATTATCCTTTGAGATTTTAAGTTTAACATTTTTTTCAAAATTTGATATGAAAACTCGCTCTGTTAAATATTCAGGCTATGGGGTGTGATAATTGGAGGTATTGGCCACCATTTCCACTTGGATTGATCCGCCCATGTTGTCTCGTTTTCGTGGAATCCTTGATTATCCTTTGAGATTTTAAGTTTAACATTTTTTTCAAAATTTGATATGAAAACTCGCTCTGTTAAATATTCAGGCTATGGGGTGTGATAATTGGAGGTATTGGCCACCATTTCCACTTGGATTCATCCGCCCATGTTGTCCCGTTTTCCCGAAATCCTTGTTTTTTGTCAGTATTCTGATTGTGCAGAGCTCTGTTAAACCGTTAACAGAGCTCTGTTAATTGGTTAACAGAGCTCTGTTAAGTGAAAAGGTTTGTGTCTAGGATCAAATTTTAAAATTTATCTTCACACACATAAAGAAAAGTAGGAATAAATGAGGCAACTTCGATATGTGGGCCACCTATGTCGCTATAAAAGTTTTTAGAACTAATGGTTGTTATATCTTCGGTGTTCCTAGTTGCTGATGTTTGCCTTCTGGTTATTACTTACTGCTCATCGTCGCCACCTACATTACTACGTTGTGGTGTGTCTTTTACGTTACTTACGCCTTGTCCATGCCTGGTGTTACACCATATGGACAAAAACTTATTCGAGAGGATGCTGTCAAATGTAGTAATTGTTGTTCTAATTGTTCATGTGGAGTCACTATTCCCCAACTGTTTGATATTCTACTGGTAGTAGTCAAATTGATTATGGGTGCTGTTACACAATATTCGGTAGGAGTTCAAATAGGCCCGCTTCTAACAAAACCATGCCTTCAAATTGTTACTGATACTGTTGCATTTGCAGGCTTTAGTACTCGCATTGCATTTAGTAGGAGCAGAGACAGAATTTACAGTTATGGTTATGGAATGTTGATTTGAAAATTTTCCCCATCCGATGTTAAAACCATAGTTGGTTAGTGTCGATATCTCAGATACCCATATTTATCTTGAGCACTGAACTTACCGCAATCTACAAGAGTAAACCTGTCCATTATCAGGATATGCAGGACCATCTTAATCGAATTGCAAATATATCAGCATTAAACAACATTAACAGAGACACTATAAATTTCGCTGCTTCAATGTACCTTATGACGTTGTGGCACCCGAAACAGATCAAGTTCATATTTTAATATCAATAAAGTTTAAATAATCTACTGGACTGAAAGTGTTGGTATCGTCAAACAATATGTGATAATACCGTCATACAGAGTTAGAATTTCGTAACTTTTCTTTTCAGAAAAACTCTTAATCCTTAATTATAAGTGAACCTCTCCCGAACCAATAATATTGTCTTTCTGTTAAGGTTCTTAAAGTTAAAGCAATATTGAACTTATTTTAAAATTGATCTAAACAACAACCCCCCCCCCCCTTCAATTATCGAGAGCTCTGCCAAAATGAATCATTCCCAAAATTTATTTACTAAAAGTTCTCCTTGAACTCACCTCTTCAAAATTGATAACATTTAAATAATTCTCATCTAATTCGTTACTAACCTCTCACACTCAATCCAATATATCTACGAAATCTTTATTTATTATTGTCTTTAAACGACATGTTTGGAACCAATTTAGCGTATGTTCGATTAATCTTTTTTGATTTATAAGCAAAAACTATGACGATAAACGAGAGGACCCAAAAGCAAAAACTTTATACATAAGAAATATAGAAACACATACACTTGCATGCATAAGAAAATCGTTAACACCAACATATAGACACACACACACACATGAATATCTAAAAGCTTTTAATACATAAGTACATCTGTTGTATAAGTTAACAAATACAAATACTCATAAATATATAAATAAAATATGAACAAAAATAGAAAATGTTTAACTAATAATAGTATTTAATTGGCAACATTTATGCTAACATGTAACAAAACAATAACAACAACAACAACAAAAACAAAAACAAGAATACTGAATAATAAATGACATACACATTAAACGATATACATACATAGATATACATGTATGTGTATATATGTGTACATGCATGCATATATGAACATAAATATTGTTTATGAAAACAATGTAATACGAGGGTAACTATTTTAATTGAGTTTTCTAAAATCCTCAACGCATATGAATTGCAAAGTGAAGAAATGGATTCAGAATTAAGCTCCTTGAAAATGTAGGGTTGGAATACTCGTTATTTCCGAAGTTTTAATTTTCTTATTTCATCTGAAAAAAATACTGAAGTATATAATGAGTTCCAATAAATATTAAATTCCATCGCTTCAAACATGGCGATTTCGACCATTAGCAAAATAAGAGGCCAGAAACTTTCCTGGTCGTTGAATTAAAGATATCTCAATTCAAAAACTGGTCGTTTCAATATTAAGAGATGCTCCCTAAGCCAAGTCAAGACTTTTAGTTTTTTAATGATTTAAACTTAAAAAACTTTTGTTTGACTTTAAAGACCTTACAGAAATGCTATATGAATGGTTGCATCACTGCAAAGGATTCCACAATTAGCGAAACAAACGGGTACCACCGTTAGAGAAATAACAGACAAGAAACTTTGCAGATCAATCAATTAAAGTAACTCTGCTTCTGTTCAGACTTCTTCTCGTATGCACTGCGTTTCTCCTGCACTTGTGGGTTCCACTGTATGACAGTTCTACTGATGTCTTTAGTCTGCCTTCTAAGGATGTGGACTATCTCTCGACATTTTCGTCTCTTTATTTCAATTTTTACATTTCTTTAGGTTTGTCCTTTCCCAAAGTGTATGGAAGATCTTTCAAAGACAGCGGTTTATTTCGCGATTTGGTTCACGTGGCCAAATGTTTGACATGTTTTCTGCAAACGATTGTAAATTTGTTTAACCAACCCTCCAAGAAAAGTTCCATCGATCTCAAATAAATCCTGAAATGTTGGTAAGTTAAAATTGAAATTAAAATCATTGCGCATAAATCAAGGTCATTTATACAATCCCCACACTAAGGCTTTGTCATTATCAATGGACCTTTCAAGAATTTTGTCTGTAAGTATATCAAACACAACCCAGCATAATAACTATTTCATCTTTCACGGTTCTAATCAACAATCTGCCATGTTGAATTCGTAATGTCTTTGCATTACGAAATAATCTTCTCATGAGCCCTTTTCCTATTATGGGAAATTCTCATAAACGCTAATGCACTCTTTTGACTGGTCCAATAATATTATGAGAGGCAACGATGTTATTTCTTTAAATAGTTACCCTCGTTTCGAGAAAAGCACACGAATAGAAAAAAATAAATATCGAAAATTGAAAACAAAACTTCTGCATTTTAAGCAACTTGTGAACATGAACTTACAAACAATTGTCTATTGTCGTCATCGCTGTTATTGTTGGTTTTGTTGTTGTTATTGTTGTCGCAGCTACATAATGTTATGAGTACAAGAATGAATGTAAGACATTGTTTTTATGTTCATACGATTTTCGTTTAAATTCGAAGTCTATAAACAATAATAGAGCAATAGAAATATAAGAAAAAGGGTGGTTGTTAAAGCTTGTACTTAATGGTTTCGTACACTTAGCGAAATAATTAAAATAAACATGAAGGGAATCTCTAGACTCGGACCAGGTGAGTGTTATATTCTTGACATTTATAATACCTTAAAGTTATTGTCCTAATCTCCTTCCAACTGCCAACTAATGTCTCAATCTTATTGTAGTTTCCCAAATATTTCCAATTTTTTCTTCGATAAGATGATTTCTTGGTTAGATCTGATCAAATTTAATAAGTGAGCAGGACTTTGAAAACATGTCGTCCGATATATCAATCATTTATTCAAGAGTTTACTTCATTGTATTTTCCAAGAACTGTGGCTGAGCACAAGAAAGTCTGTACAAAGACAATGATATTCAGAGGACGTAACATCTGTCAATAAATTAGGACATTTTTCCAGCATACTGATGGTTAATATAATTGAGTCATAACTTAAGCGGCCACCTGACTGAAAGACTTATACCGCCATAGTGTTAACTCTTATAATAAGTTCCGAAAATCTTCTACGAAAATCCTATCTATTGTATTAAGGATAATGTTATCGTGGGAAGGACGACAAATTTTAAGAATTATACTTTAATAAAATACTTTTAGAAAATCAGTTCTAAGTAAATAAATTTGTAGGTTGAGGTGTAGAAGAGCAAACATGAGCCTTTGCCCATATGACAGCACCTAAGTAAATGTGCAGGTATGTTGTGGGATCTCCATAAAAGAATTACGCAATGTTTCAGTTCACATCTCAAAGATGAGTTATGTCTGAAAATGCAATCGTGACATAGGACATAGGAAATATTCAATAATTGCGAAATTCTCTCCATATACAAAAATTCTTATTTATCAGTTTCTTCAATGCGTCTTAGGTTATTCCGAAAAGTGCTGTGACTAACAATCATACATCATAACTGGGGTTTTCCAGCTGCTACTAATTGAAGTTCGAATATTAATCATAATTAAAGAAAAACATATTCCACACTGAAACATTTTGAATTAATGACCCAAAAGCAGATAGTTTATGTATTTGATTCAAGGACGATCGAGGGTGATATCAAAACAATATTGTTAAAATATTCACCTCTCGTAGAAAGAGTGTTGAAAATTTAAACCAAATTTTCGGCTTGTTGTACGCTCAACGTTCTAAAATATTCCAAACCTTTAGTACCTATAGAAATTACACTTTGCATGAGGGTTGTGAATGCTGGGTAGTAATAATAATATTTCAACTTTTCAAGGTGTTTCCTATATATCCTCAATTTATTATCATAATGTAGCTGTAAAGTGGAGTGAACAGTGATCATGGTCATCATCCTATAATGCTTACTAAATTGATATAGTATCTTTCCATCCAGATGACTTTTGCTGTTTTCTATCGGTAAAGGTGTATAAATCTCTATGTACCAAGTTCTCTCTGGACCAAACTGACAACAGGTACCATTGTTTGAAGAATCAAGCTAAGAGATTAAAATTTCACAGTAGAATTTATAGAGAAAAGCAGACACCCAATGCTACAAACAGAAGATTGATTATTACAGTCCCAACTTAGGAACGAGGACTCTTATCTAAAGAAGAATGAAAGAGCTGACAAGGTTGATACTATTTTGCTTGAGTAAAACAAAAAGGGTTCAAAATCTGATAAATCCAATTAGAAAGCAGTGGAAATTCCAATTGGTGATATCATGGAAACCATTGTCAAACACTTCCTTCATTTGGTAGGGCGGATACGGGCAGATCATCACATCATTGTCGTAATTTCATAATGAAATATGGACTAGATGTTAGGCAAGCATGCCAGTAGACTATGATACGGCATCTTCTCTGTGAAAACCTAACTCTAGCAAAACAATACGGTTCCTAGTAGACTATATATAAACGATCTAGATGATTTACCAGGGGTAAGAACTTAAAAACTTACAAA
>PYHX02000494.1:78675723-78692936 GCA_004302925.2 Cochliomyia hominivorax | reverse complement strand
ATTTCTCCCGAAACTGTTTGTTATGGACATGTTCGAGTGTCAATAAGCATTACGAAAACGTTAAAGAAAGGGCTTCCAAAAAGGTTTCTGATTTTCATCACTAGTGATTTAAACTATTAAAATATTTTTTTGAAAATGGTTTTTTTAACCTTTTTAACCTTGACTTCGTTCCATAGGTTCTGTTATGGGATTTAAGTCAGGAATCTTGTGGTCAATCGAAAATGTTAATAATCTCTTCATAGAACCAATAGTGGATGAGTGTCCACTTAAATTTCTTGGACTCGGAAAGCAAATATTTTCAAAGCGGAACTACCTTATGCAAGAAAATCTCGCTAAAACATAATACTGCCATGTTGAGGACAATGTCTATTAATTGTTGTTTCGTCACTCCATATCACTTCGTTTTTCCAAATTTTATGGATCTTTCTGAACAAGTTCAAGCGAAACTTAACCGTTTGAAATACTACTTTTTGGAAGCTTTGTTTTTTTATGTTCTCGATATGCGTTCAAATAAATTTTCTTCATTACATCTCCTTTTGACAAGCCAGCTTGTTATATCCAAATTGAAAGATTAATTAATATAAAATACCATCTGCCATGATGATGATCAACTTTCGTCATTCATTCTGTAGCTGCATCCGTTTTTCATATGTGGTTTCCAACTTTTAATATTTTTTCGATTTATCGGAATTTAAAATACATGATTTAATTGGGAGAAATTTGCATTACTCTAGCATTTTCCGCCACCCTTTCCCATTTGCCTATGAAATATTGTTTTGTTTAATTTTTGTCGAATTCTTTAACAAAAAAGTTATGTGCGTTTATAAAAATATGCGCCAGTGTATATAAATGTGTGAGTGTATGTTTTTGTCAATTGTAACTCTATTTCATTATTTTTTTTTATTTATTTTGGCTAAAATTCGTATCAATACACATTCGTTTCTTTGTGTTGTTGGTTTTTTTTATTGTGCCACACGTTTCTTTCCGTATTTTTTGGCCAAAACGCAGTATTTACCGAGTTATGAAGGTTTTTAACTTTTAGTATCGAATTTTCATTTTTTGAAAAAGTGATTACAAATTGAGCTTATTTTGGCAAAAACGCAGTATTTACCGAGTTATGAAGGTTTTTAACTTTTAGTATCGAATTTTTTTAAATTTTTGAAAAAGTGATTACAAATTGAGCTTATTTTGGCCAAAACGCAGTATTTACCGAGTTATGAAGGTTTTTAAC
This sequence comes from Cochliomyia hominivorax, assembly GCA_004302925.2. NCBI lineage: Eukaryota > Metazoa > Arthropoda > Insecta > Diptera > Calliphoridae > Cochliomyia > Cochliomyia hominivorax. The sequence continues at coordinate 78,691,705 of PYHX02000494.1, read as the reverse complement.
TTTTAAATTTGAAATTTGAATTTTTTAAAAGTGATTACAAATTGAGCTTATTTTGGCCAAAAACGCAGTATTTACCGAGTTATGAAGTTTTTAACTTTTAGTATCGAATTTTCAATTTTTGAAAAAGTGATTACAAATTGAGCTTATTTTGGCTAAAACGCAGTATTTACCGAGTTATGAAGGTTTTTAACTTTTAGTATCGAATTTTAAATTTTTGAAAAAGTGATTACAAATTGAGCTTATTTTGGCCAAATACGCAGTATTTACCGAGTTATGAAGGTTTTTAACTTTAAATTTGAAATTTCAATTTTTTAAAAAGTGATTACAAATTGAGCTTATTTTGGCTTAAAACGCAGTATTTACCGAGTTATGAAGGTTTTAACTTTTAGTATCGAATTTTCAATTTTTGAAAAAGTGATTACAAATTGAGCTTATTTTGGCCAAAAACGCAGTAATTACCGAGTTAGAAGGTTTTTAACTTTTAGTATCGAATTTTAAATTTTTGAAAAAGTGATTACAAATTGAGCTTATTTTGGCCAAATACGCAGTATTTACCGAGTTATGAAAGGTTTTTAACTTTTAGTGATCGAATTTGCAATTTTTGAAAAAAGTGATTACAAATTGAGCTTATTTTGGCCAAAAACGCAGTATTTACCGAGTTATGAAGGTTTTTAACTTTTAGTATCGACATTTTCAATTTTTGAAAAAGTAAATTACAAATTGAGTTTATTTTGGCCAAAAACGCAGTATTTACCGAGTTATGAAGGTTTTTAACTTTTAAAATCGAATTTGCAATTTTTGAAAAAGTGATTACAAATTGAGCTTATTTTGGCCAAAAACGCAGTATTTACCGAGTTATGAAGGTTTTAACTTTTAAAATCGAATTTCCAATTTTTGAAAAAGTAATTACAAATTGAGTTTTATTTTGGCCAAAAACGCAGTATTTACGAGTTATGAAGGTTTTTAACTTTTAGTATCGAATTTTCAATTTTTGAAAAAGTGGATTACAAATTGAGCTTATTTTGGCCAAAAAACGCAGTAATTTACGGAGTTATGAAGGTTTTTTAACTTTTAGTATCGAATTTCCATTTTTGAAAAAGTGATTACAAAGTGAGCTTATTTTGGCCAAAAACGCAGTATTTACGGAGTTATGAAGGTTTTTAACTTTTAGTATCGAATTTTCAATTTTGAAAAGTGATTACAAATTGAGCTTATTTTGGCAAAAACGCAGTATTACCGAGTTATGAAGGTTTTTAACTTTTAGTATCGAATTTTCAATTTTTGAAAAAGTGATTACAAATTGAGCTTATTTTTGGCCAAAAACGCAGTATTTACCGAGTTATGAAGGTTTTTAACTTTTAAATTTGAAATTTCAATTTTTTAAAAGTGATTACAAATTGAGCTTATTTTGGCCAAAAAACGCAGTATTTACCGAGTTTGAAGGTTTTTACTTTTAAAATCGAATTTTCAATTTTTGAAAAAGTGATTACAAATTGAGCTTATTTTGGCCAAAAACGCAGTATTTAGCGAGTTATGAAGGTTTTTTACTTTAAAAATCAAATTTTCAATTTTTGAAAAAGTGATTACAAATTGAGCTTATTTTGGCCAAAACGCAGTATTTACCGAGTTATGAAGGTTTTAACTTTTAAATTTGAAATTTCAATTTTTTAAAAATTGATTACAAATTGAGCTTATTTTGGCCAAAAACGCAGTATTTACCGACTTATGAAGGTTTTTAACTTTTAAAACTGAAATTTCAAATTTTGAAAAAGTGATTACAAAATTGAGCTTATTTTAGCCAAAAACGCAGTATTTACCGACTTATAAAGGTTTTTAACTTTTAAAACTGAAATTTCAATTTTTGAAAAAGTGATTACAAATTGAGCTTATTTTGGCCAAAAACGCAGTATTTACCGACTTATGAAGGTTTTTAACTTTTAAATTTGAAATTTCAATTTTTTAAAAAGTGATTACAAATTGAGCTTATTTTGGCCAAAAACGCAGTATTTACCGAGTTATGAAGGTTTTTAACTTTTAAAATCGAAATTGAGCTTATTTTGGCCAAAAACGCACTATTTACCGAGTTATGAAGGTTTTTAACTATTAAAATCGAATTTTCAATTTTTGAAAAAGTGATTACAAATTGAGCTTATTTTGGCCAAAAACGCAGTATTTACCGAGTTATGAAGGTTTTTAACTTTTAAATTTGAAATTTCAGTTTTTGAAAAAGTGATTACAAATTGAGCTTATTTTGGCCAAAAACGCAGTATTTACCGAGTTATGAAGGTTTTTAACTTTTAAAATCGAAATTGAGCTTATTTTGGGCCAAAAACGCACTATTTACCGAGTTATGAAGGTTTTTAACTATTAAAATCGAATTTTCAATTTTTGAAAAAGTGATTACAAATTGAGCTTATTTTGGCCAAAAACGCAGTATTTACCGAGTTATGAAGGTTTTTAACTTTAAATTTGAAATTTCAGTTTTTGAAAAAGTGATTACAAATTGAGCTTATTTTGGCCAAAAACGCAGTATTTACCGAGTTATGAAGGTTTTTAACTTTTAAATTTGAAATTTCAGTTTTTGAAAAAGTGATTACAAATCGAGCTTATTTTAGCCAAAAACGCAGTATTTACCGAGTTATGAAGGTTTTTAACTTTTAAAATCGAATTTTCAGTTTTTGAAAAAGTGATTACAAATTGAGCTTATTTTGGCCAAAAACGCAGTATTTACCGAGTTATGAAGGTTTTTAACTTTTAAAATTTGAAATTTCAGTTTTTGAAAAAGTGATTACAAATTGAGCTCATTTTAGCCAAAAACGCAGTATTTACCGAGTTATGAAGGTTTTTAACTTTTAAAATCGAATTTTCAGTTTTTGAAAAAGTGATTACAAATTGAGCTTATTTTGGCCAAAAACGCAGTATTTACCGAGTTATGAAGGTTTTTAACTTTTAAAATCGAATTTTCAATTTTTGAAAAAGTGATTACAAATTGAGCTTATTTTGGCCAAAAACGCAGTATTTACCGAGTTATGAAGGTTTTTTACTTTTAAAATCGAATTTTCAATTTTTGAAAAAGTGATTACAAATTGAGCTTATTTTGGCCAAAAACGCACTATTTACCGAGTTATGAAGGTTTTTAACTTTTAAAATCGAATTTTCAGTTTTTGAAAAAGTGATTACAAATTGAGCTTATTTTGGCCGAAAACGCAGTATTTACCGAGTTATGAAGGTTTTTAACTTTTAAAATTGAAATTTCAATTTTTGAAAAAGTGATTACAAATTGAGCTTATTCTGGCCAAAAACGCACTATTTACCGAGTTATGAAGGTTTTTAACTTTTAAAATCGAATTTTCAATTTTTGAAAAAGTGATTACAAATTGAGCTTATTTTGGCCAAAAACGCAGTATTTACCGAGTTATGAAGGTTTTTAACTTTTAGTATCGAATTTTCAATTTTTGAAAAAGTAATTACAAATTGAGCTTATTTTGGCCAAAAACGCAGTATTTACCGAGTTATGAAGGTTTTTAACTTTTAAAATCGAATTTTCAATTTTTGAAAAAGTGATTACAAATTGAGCTTATTTTGGCCAAAAACGCAGTATTTACCGAGTTATGAAGGTTTTTAACTTTTAGTATCGAATTTTCAATTTTTGAAAAAGTAATTACAAATTGAGCTTATTTTGGCCAAAAACGCAGTATTTACCGAGTTATGAAGGTTTTTAACTTTTAGTATCGAATTTTAAATTTTTGAAAAAGTGATTACAAATTGAGCTTATTTTGGCCAAAAACGCAGTATTTACCGAGTTATGAAGGTTTTTAACTTTTAGTATCGAATTTGCAATTTTTGAAAAAGTGATTACAAATTGAGCTTATTTTGGCCAAATACGCAGTATTTACCGAGTTATGAAGGTTTTTAACTTTTAGTATCGAATTTGCAATTTTTGAAAAAGTGATTACAAATTGAGCTTATTTTGGCCAAAAACGCAGTATTTACCGAGTTATGAAGGTTTTTAACTTTTAGTATCGAATTTTAAATTTTTGAAAAAGTGATTACAAATTGAGCTTATTTTGGCCAAATACGCAGTATTTACCGAGTTATGAAGGTTTTTAACTTTTAAATTTGAAATTTCAATTTTTTAAAAAGTGATTACAAATTGAGCTTATTTTTGCCAAAAACGCAGTATTTACCGAGTTATGAAGGTTTTTAACTTTTAGTATCGAATTTTCAATTTTTGAAAAAGTGATTACAAATTGAGCTTATTTTGGCTTAAAACGCAGTATTTACCGAGTTATGAAGGTTTTTAACTTTTAAATTTGAAATTTCAATTTTTTAAAAAGTGATTACAAATTGAGCTTATTTTGGCTTAAAACGCAGTATTTACCGAGTTATGAAGGTTTTTAACTTTTAGTATCGAATTTTCAATTTTTGAAAAAGTGATTACAAATTGAGCTTATTTTGGCCAAATACGCAGTATTTACCGAGTTATGAAGGTTTTTAACTTTTAGTATCGAATTTGCAATTTTTGAAAAAGTGATTACAAATTGAGCTTATTTTTGCCAAAAACGCAGTATTTACCGAGTTATGAAGGTTTTTAACTTTTAGTATCGAATTTTAAATTTTTGAAAAAGTGATTACAAATTGAGCTTATTTTGGCCAAATACGCAGTATTTACCGAGTTATGAAGGTTTTTAACTTTTAAATTTGAAATTTCAATTTTTTAAAAAAGTGATTACAAATTGAGCTTATTTTGGCTTAAAACGCAGTATTTACCGAGTTATGAAGGTTTTTAACTTTTAGTATCGAATTTTCAATTTTTGAAAAAGTGATTACAAATTGAGCTTATTTTGGCCAAAAACGCAGTATTTACCGAGTTATGAAGGTTTTTAACTTTTAGTATCGAATTTTAAATTTTTGAAAAAGTGATTACAAATTGAGCTTATTTTGGCCAAATACGCAGTATTTACCGAGTTATGAAGGTTTTTAACTTTTAGTATCGAATTTGCAATTTTTGAAAAAGTGATTACAAATTGAGCTTATTTTGGCCAAAAACGCAGTATTTACCGAGTTATGAAGGTTTTTAACTTTTAGTATCGAATTTTCAATTTTTGAAAAAGTAATTACAAATTGAGTTTATTTTGGCCAAAAACGCAGTATTTACCGAGTTATGAAGGTTTTTAACTTTTAAAATCCAATTTGCAATTTTTGAAAAAGTGATTACAAATTGAGCTTATTTTGGCCAAAAACGCAGTATTTACCGAGTTATGAAGGTTTTTAACTTTTAAAATCGAATTTCCAATTTTTGAAAAAGTAATTACAAATTGAGTTTATTTTGGCCAAAAACGCAGTATTTACCGAGTTATGAAGGTTTTTAACTTTTAGTATCGAATTTTCAATTTTTGAAAAGTGATTACAAATTGAGCTTATTTTGGCCAAAAACGCAGTATTTACGGAGTTATGAAGGTTTTTAACTTTTAGTATCGAATTTTCAATTTTTGAAAAGTGATTACAAATTGAGCTTATTTTGGCCAAAAACGCAGTATTTACCGAGTTATGAAGGTTTTTAACTTTTAGTATCGAATTTTCAATTTTTGAAAAAGTGATTACAAATTGAGCTTTTTTTGGCCAAAAACGCAGTATTTACCGAGTTATGAAGGTTTTTAACTTTTAAATTTGAAATTTCAATTTTTGAAAAAGTGATTACAAATTGAGCTTATTTTGGCCAAAAACGCAGTATTTACCGAGTTATGAAGGTTTTTAACTTTTAAATTTGAAATTTCAATTTTTTAAAAAGTGATTACAAATTGAGCTTATTTTGGCCAAAAACGCAGTATTTACCGAGTTATGAAGGTTTTTTACTTTTAAAATCGAATTTTCAATTTTTGAAAAAGTGATTACAAATTGAGCTTATTTTGGCCAAAAACGCAGTATTTACCGAGTTATGAAGGTTTTTAACTTTTAAATTTGAAATTTCAATTTTTGAAAAAGTGATTACAAATTGAGCTTATTTTGGCCAAAAAACGCAGTATTTACCGAGTTATGAAGGTTTTTAACTTTTAAATTTGAAATTTCAATTTTTTAAAAAGTGATTACAAATTGAGCTTATTTTGGCCAAAAACGCAGTATTTACCGAGTTATGAAGGTTTTTTACTTTTAAAATCGAATTTTCAATTTTTGAAAAAGTGATTACAAATTGAGCTTATTTTGGCCAAAAACGCAGTATTTACCGAGTTATGAAGGTTTTTAACTTTTAAATTTGAAATTTCAATTTTTTAAAAATTGATTACAAATTGAGCTTATTTTGGCCAAAAACGCAGTATTTACCGACTTATGAAGGTTTTTAACTTTTAAAACTGAAATTTCAAATTTTGAAAAAGTGATTACAAAATTGAGCTTATTTTAGCCAAAAACGCAGTATTTACCGACTTATAAAGGTTTTTAACTTTTAAAACTGAAATTTCAATTTTTGAAAAAGTGATTACAAATTGAGCTTATTTTGGCCAAAAACGCAGTATTTACCGACTTATGAAGGTTTTTAACTTTTAAATTTGAAATTTCAATTTTTTAAAAAGTGATTACAAATTGAGCTTATTTTGGCCAAAAACGCAGTATTTACCGAGTTATGAAGGTTTTTAACTTTTAGTATCGAATTTTAAATTTTTGAAAAGTGATTACAAATTGAGCTTATTTTGGCCAAAAACGCAGTATTTACCGAGTTATGAAGGTTTTTTACTTTAAAAATCAAATTTTCAATTTTTGAAAAAGTGATTACAAATTGAGCTTATTTTGGCCAAAAACGCAGTATTTACCGAGTTATGAAGGTTTTTAACTTTTAGTATCGAATTTTAAATTTTTGAAAAGTGATTACAAATTGAGCTTATTTTGGCCAAAAACGCAGTATTTACCGAGTTATGAAGGTTTTTAACTTTTAGTATCGAATTTTCAATTTTTGAAAAAGTGATTACAAATTGAGCTTATTTTGGCCAAAAACGCAGTATTTACCGACTTATGAAGGTTTTTAACTTTTAAATTTGAAATTTCAATTTTTGAAAAAGTGATTACAAATTGAGCTTATTTTGGCCAAAAACGCAGTATTTACCGAGTTATGAAGGTTTTTAACTTTTAAATTTGAAATTTCAATTTTTTAAAAAGTGATTACAAATTGAGCTTATTTTGGCCAAAAACGCAGTATTTACCGAGTTATGAAGGTTTTTTACTTTTAAAATCGAATTTTCAATTTTTGAAAAAGTGATTACAAATTGAGCTTATTTTGGCCAAAAACGCAGTATTTAGCGAGTTATGAAGGTTTTTTACTTTAAAAATCAAATTTTCAATTTTTGAAAAAGTGATTACAAATTGAGCTTATTTTGGCCAAAAACGCAGTATTTACCGAGTTATGAAGGTTTTTAACTTTTAAATTTGAAATTTCAATTTTTTAAAAATTGATTACAAATTGAGCTTATTTTGGCCAAAAACGCAGTATTTACCGACTTATGAAGGTTTTTAACTTTTAAAACTGAAATTTCAAATTTTGAAAAAGTGATTACAAAATTGAGCTTATTTTAGCCAAAAACGCAGTATTTACCGACTTATAAAGGTTTTTAACTTTTAAAACTGAAATTTCAATTTTTGAAAAAGTGATTACAAATTGAGCTTATTTTGGCCAAAAACGCAGTATTTACCGACTTATGAAGGTTTTTAACTTTTAAATTTGAAATTTCAATTTTTTAAAAAGTGATTACAAATTGAGCTTATTTTGGCCAAAAACGCAGTATTTACCGAGTTATGAAGGTTTTTAACTTTTAGTATCGAATTTTAAATTTTTGAAAAGTGATTACAAATTGAGCTTATTTTGTCCAAAAACGCAGTATTTACCGAGTTATGAAGGTTTTTTACTTTAAAATCAAATTTTCAATTTTTGAAAAAGTGATTACAAATTGAGCTTATTTTGGCCAAAAACGCAGTATTTACCGAGTTATGAAGGTTTTTAACTTTTAGTATCGAATTTTAAATTTTTGAAAAGTGATTACAAATTGAGCTTATTTTGGCCAAAAACGCAGTATTTACCGAGTTATGAAGGTTTTTAACTTTTAGTATCGAATTTTAAATTTTTGAAAAGTGATTACAAATTGAGCTTATTTTGTCCAAAAACGCAGTATTTACCGAGTTATGAAGGTTTTTTACTTTAAAAATCAAATTTTCAATTTTTGAAAAAGTGATTACAAATTGAGCTTATTTTGGCCAAAAACGCAGTATTTACCGAGTTATGAAGGTTTTTAACTTTTAAATTTGAAATTTCAATTTTTTAAAAATTGATTACAAATTGAGCTTATTTTGGCCAAAAACGCAGTATTTACCGAGTTATGAAGGTTTTTAACTTTTAAAATCGAATTTTCAATTTTTGAAAAAGTGATTACAAATTGAGCTTATTTTAGCCAAAAACGCAGTATTTACCGAGTTATGAAGGTTTTTAACTTTTAAATTTGAAATTTCAATTTTTGAAAAAGTGATTACAAATTGAGCTTATTTTGGCCAAAAACGCAGTATTTACCGAGTTATGAAGGTTTTTAACTTTTAAATTTGAAATTTCAATTTTTTAAAAATTGATTACAAATTGAGCTTATTTTGGCCAAAAACGCAGTATTTACCGAGTTATGAAGGTTTTTAACTTTTAAAATCGAATTTTCAATTTTTGAAAAAGTGATTACAAATTGAGCTTATTTTAGCCAAAAACGCAGTATTTACCGAGTTATGAAGGTTTTTAACTTTTAAATTTGAAATTTCAATTTTTTAAAAAGTGATTACAAATTGAGCTTATTTTGGCCAAAAACGCAGTATTTACCGAGTTATGAAGGTTTTTAACTTTTAAAATTGAATTTTCAGTTTTTAAAAGTGATTACAAATTGAGCTTATTTTGGCCAAAACGCAGTATTTACCGAGTTATGAAGGTTTTTAACTTTTAAATTTGAAATTTCAATTTTTTAAAAATTGATTACAAATTGAGCTTATTTTGGCCAAAAACGCAGTATTTACCGAGTTATGAAGGTTTTTAACTTTTAAAATCGAATTTTCAATTTTTGAAAAAGTGATTACAAATTGAGCTTATTTTAGCCAAAAACGCAGTATTTACCGAGTTATGAAGGTTTTTAACTTTTAAATTTGAAATTTCAATTTTTTTAAAATTGATTACAAATTGAGCTTATTTTAGCCAAAAACGCAGTATTTACCGAGTTATGAAGGTTTTTAACTTTTAAAATCGAATTTTCAATTTTTGAAAAAGTGATTACAAATTGAGCTTATTTTGGCCAAAAACGCAGTATTTACCGAGTTATGAAGGTTTTTAACTTTTAAAATCGAATTTTCAATTTTTGAAAAAGTGATTACAAATTGAGCTTATTTTAGCCAAAAACGCAGTATTTACCGAGTTATGAAGGTTTTTAACTTTTAAATTTGAAATTTCAATTTTTTAAAAATTGATTACAAATTGAGCTTATTTTGGCCAAAAACGCAGTATTTACCGAGTTATGAAGGTTTTTAACTTTTAAAATCGAATTTTCAATTTTTGAAAAAGTGATTACAAATTGAGCTTATTTTGGCCAAAAACGCAGTATTTACCGAGTTATGAAGGTTTTTAACTTTTAAAATCGAATTTTCAATTTTTGAAAAAGTGATTACAAATTGAGCTTATTTTGGCCAAAAACGCAGTATTTACCGAGTTATGAAGGTTTTTAACTTTTAAATTTGAAATTTCAATTTTTGAAAAAGTGATTACAAATTGAGCTTATTTTGGCCAAAAACGAAGTATTTACCGACTTATGAAGGTTTTTAACTTTTAAAACTGAAATTTCAATTTTTGAAAAAGTGATTACAAATTGAGCTTATTTTGGCCAAAAACGCAGTATTTACCGAGTTATGAAGGTTTTTAACTTTTAAAATCGAATTTTCAATTTTTGAAAAAGTGATTACAAATTGAGCTTATTTTGGCCAAAAACGCAGTATTTACCGACTTATAAAGGTTTTTAACTTTAAAACTGAAATTTCAATTTTTGAAAAAGTGATTACAAATTGAGCTTATTTTGGCCAAAAACGCAGTATTTACCGAGTTATGAAGGTTTTTAACTTTTAGTATCGAATTTTTAATTTTTGAAAAAGTGATTACAAAATTGATCTTATTTTGGCCAAAAACGCAGTATTTACCGAGTTATGAAGGTTTTTAACTTTTAAAATCGAATTTTCAATTTTTCAAAAAGTGATTACAAAATTGAGCTTATTTTGGCCAAAAACGCAGTATTTACCGAGTTATGAAGGTTTTTAACTTTTAAAATCGAATTTTCAATTTTTGAAAAAGTGATTACGAATTGAGCTTATTTTGGCCAAAAACGCAGTATTTACCGAGTTATGAAGGTTTTTAACTTTTAAAATCGAATTTTCAATTTTTCAAAAAGTGATTACAAAATTGAGCTTATTTTGGCCAAAAACGCAGTATTTACCGAGTTATGAAGGTTTTTAACTTTTAAAATCGAATTTTCAATTTTTGAAAAAGTGATTACAAATTGAGCTTATTTTGGCCAAAAACGCAGTATTTACCGAGTTATGAAGGTTTTTAACTTTTAAAATCGAATTTTCAATTTTTGAAAAAGTGATTACAAATTGAGCTTATTTTGGCCAAAAACCCAGTATTTACCGCGTTATGAAGGTTTTTCACTTTTAAAATCGAATTTTCAATTTTTAAAAAAGTGATTACAAATTAAACTTATTTCTGTTAAAATTCTAGTGTTTTAAGGTTTTGACTTTAATTAATTAATAAATCCTAAATATGATTTGTTTGTCACCTAAATCCTGTTAAAAGGGTGTAAATAAATCGACCTTGTTTTAGAATTGAAGTCTCGTTTATCTTTTTAATGTTTTTTTTCACTTTTTTTTTTGGTGAAAAGTGATGTATAACTTCCAGAGTATGTGATTGTATAAATGTTATACAAATATACGAACATGTGTGTGTGTGTTTGTAAGTGTATCTCCGGTCTCCTTGTTGTTGTATTATATTTTGTAGATTTTTGTTTTGGGTTGAGATCTCAGTTTTGTGGCAAAAGTTAGTAAATTGGAATTGGAGTATGAATTTTTTGTTTTCATTCTTATTGTTGTTGTTGTTTTTCTTGTTATTTTAGTTGTTGTTGTTGCTGTTGAGGTGGTTGATATATTTCGTCGTTTTTTTTGAATGTTTGGTCGTTTGGTTGGTTGGGCTTTACTTGTTTTTGTGTTCATTTCACTTTAGTTGTTGTCGGTTGATACTTTGAAAATTCGTTGTTGTTGTTTTTATTTTTTCATTAAATAATATTGTGTTGTTGTAGTTTTGTTCTGCAATTCATTTTAATGTTCTTGTAGTTATGTATCTGAGTATCTGTGTGTGTGTTTGTTTGTATTGTTGTGCGAGTGTCGTCGTTTACGTCTTGAAAATGTTATTCTTCTTCTTGTTGTTTGCCAGTTGTGAGTTTTTAGTTGTTTTTGTTGTTGTTGCTGCTGTTTGTTTTGGTCTCTGTTAATATTTATGGCTCTTCAGTTTCAGTTGCTATAATTTTTTGTTTTCCTATTGTCGTTTTTTCTCATATTGTTGTTGTTTTATAATTTTTGTACTGTTTCGGATTGTTTCACAAATATGTTTTTTCTACATATCTACACATACACACATACACACACTCATAGATACATCTACTTTTATAAATACATTAAATATACATTCATACGCAGATACATTTATATTATTTTTTTTAGGTTGATTTTTTCCTTTTTGCGAGGAGTAAAAATGAAAAGAAAAAAAAACGCCTTTTTACAGAGTCACTTGTTCAACGTTAAAGTTTACGTGTGTGAGAGTGATGTTTAATATGTTTGTGAGCCTGTGTGTGTGTGTATGTGTTTGTGTGTAAATGATGTAAATGTATAAGAATTTTACTTTGACTTTACCGTGTCGTTCGTTGTTCATCCATCGTTCGTTTACTGCATTGTTTTCTACTACGAAAGACTTCTTCTTCAGCAATTCATATGAAAAAAAAAGAAACGTAAAGAACCAAATAGTCACATACATTTGTATCTGTATCGGAGATGGGTTTAAGGAAATTGGGGGGAGGGAATATTTTGTAGCTTAAAGGACTTGGGCTTAAATTAGTACAGATTTTGAAATAATACAACAACAAATCTAAAATCAGCTATTTTAAATGTGAAATGATGAGATTTGAGAACTAAGGAGTGAGATCGAAAAACTCTTAACTTATATGTATGTTAATAAAAACGAAGCCACTTAATTTATTGTTTTAATGTTCTTTAATTGAAATTCTTATAACAATTTGCCAAAAAAAAAATATATATATTTTTATAGTTTTAATCAACAGTGATAAAATTTTGTTACATTTTCGGAAACCTTTTCAATATTTTCTCGAGCTTCAGCAACATAAAAATTTTTGAGCAGGATTTTGCGAAAAATCTGCCAGAATATACGTTTTTTGACTTCAGTTTCCCTGCTCTGGTTTTAGCCTCTAAATTTTTAGACTATTTGAAGCCAATAGTCCGAGCATTAGCTACCGGGCTGCTTTTCTATCAGATGTATTTTGAGCTCTTTTGAAAATGCTTTATATTTTATGGCTTTTGAAACATCATGCGGATCATTTCTTCTATTTGAACCAGGACTCTTTATACGGACAAGTTCTCATGATACTGTTTAATAACATACAAAAAGTTTGACGACAGACCTTTGAATGCTTGACGAACTTTTGTAGGACCAAGTTTTTAAAAATTGTTTGTAATCTTTTTCTGGTCACTCATTAATCAGATTTACAATATATATTTTCGATTTTACTCCTTTTTTATACTCGATTTAAATATTATTAATATTCAGTCCAATTTGTATCGTCTGAATTCATTTATCTGTTCCGAATTGGTCCATATTATTAGATTAGATGTGATGGGTGTTAGATGTTAACTTCTTTAAAATTGTTACAAATTAAGGTTTTTTTGTCCAAAAAAAGCAGGATTTACAGAATTTGGAAGATTTTTAACTTTAAAAATCGATAATTATGCTTATTTTGGTTAAAAATGTAATATCTATCGAGTTTTGAAAGTTTTTAACATTTAAAATCGATTTTTGAGTTTTTATAACAGTGATCACAAATTAAGCTCATTTTTGCCAAAAATGCTATATTTTTCCAGTTATGTAGGTTTTTAGCTTTTAAAGTCGACTTTTTAATTTTTCGATAAGTGATTTTAAATTAAACTTATTTTGACCAAAAAGACATTATTAACTGAGTTGTGAAGGTTTTTATGTTTTAAAGTCGATTTCAAAGGATTAAAGGAGTGTTTAAAAATTAAGATTATCTAGGCCGATAAGGTTATATATCTATAGAGTTAAGAAGGTTGGGACCATTTTAAATTCAATTTTGAATTTTTAGTCATTTTGGCTAAAAAAAGTAGTTTTTCACAGATAAAGTTTTTAAGATCATTTTTTTTTTTTTTTTTTGAAAAGTGATTACAGATTGAGTTTATTTTGGCCCACAAAAAGCTAATCAAGTTGCTGAAATGAGTCCCTTAAATTTGTCTTTAAGTACCATTTTTACGTCCCCTTAACTTTCATCTCTAATTTTAACTTGTGTACTTATATTTTTGCTATTTCTTCTTATTTAAAATTTTTTCCCTTTTATTTTATATTTTATTGTGTTATTGTTATATATTATTTTTTGTTGTTGTTCCTATAACTTTGGTCTGTGCTATTTTTATTGTTATTGTTGTTGTTGTTCCTTTAACAAATGTAATTCACAATTTTTTTTTATATTTTCAATATAAAATTTTCCTTGGTTAAGTCGACATAAAAGAACGAAAAAAACAGAGCTGGAGCAAAAATAAATAGAAAAAATAAAGAAAAGACTCTAAAAACAGAGGTATAGAGAAAAATTTTATATTTTTATGCTTTTTCACTTTTATTTACATAAGAATTGTCAAATAGGAATTAAAGAACAAGAATAAAGAACAAGAATATGAGGGAAAATTATGAGAAAAATAATTAAGAAATAAAATTAATGCAGATGAATTTTTAATTCCAGTTAATGTTTAAGATAAATAGATACATTTAAGGGATATAAAATGAAGGTAATTTTTATGTAATCAATATTTGTTAAATAACCAAAATGTCTTCCTTTTCGAATTTCTATTTAATCAAAGAATTGTTTTTAATTTAAAATCTCCTTTTGCTGTTTATTTCTGACAACATTTTGTATCTGTATCTGTGTATCTGTATCCTTTAGTTTCTGCTTAAATTCTATTGTCCTTTAGTTTACGGAAGTCCTTCGAAGCATTTCATTATGTGTTACCACTATTTGTAGCCATTTCTACACCAATAGATACACGAAATAATAATGATGTTGATGTTGTTGTCGATATCGATGTCGTTTATGTTTTAACCATCAAATACAACTACATTAACATTTACTCAAAGATACATTACAAAAATAGATAAGATACATAACTGCCCTGCTGGTCATAGAATTCCGAAAGTGTTCAAAGAACTTAAAACTTTTAGATTTAATTTATAAATTTGTAGTAAAACTGCATAAATATACCGATAGATACAAAAGTATCTGTTAAATATATTTTACAAAAAAACATAAGATTGATTTGTATCTTTAAAACTAAAGGGCTGTAAAAAGATCCAACAAATCCATTAAATATTTAACATTCATCTAGTTTTTCACTTAATATTCCAAGTGTTATATATTATCCGTCCCGTTAATAAAATTTTTCGGATAAGTGTTAAATTAAGTTATGAATTGATATGGGATTTTGTGATTTTGAAAAAAATCTTTAGAATCTAATTAAATGCATCATTTTTCCCCTTTTTTCCCTACACCACCGTAGGTGTTTTGGATACAATGCGTTTGAGTTGATGTTTATTACATACAGGAAAAATAATATTATACCCACTTTATAATATGCCGTTAGACTCAGAAGCACTTCCTAAGTCGATTTTACGATGTCCGTCCGTCTGTCTGTCCGGCTGGGTGTCGAAGAACACTCTAGAGATTGCATTTTTTGAGATGTCTTCCTGAAATTTGGTTTATATTATATTATTTTTGGCCCAAGGACGTAGCCCATTGATATTAGTCATATTTGGTCCATTATTTCAGTTAGCTTTCATACAAATGTCCCCCCGGAATGGGGTTTTAAGATTATAAAAGTCTTAAGTAAAAAACGATTTTAACACGATGTGTTAATTTATACGAGGATCGGTGTTAATCATCATAGGTCCAATACAAGCCCATTCCAAATATCAATTTGATGAGGATACACCTCACATATTCTTTATTATTGTAGTAATAATTGCTGAAATTAAGATAAATACAATATAAAATCGATAAGCAAACTAATACGAGGGTCTATCTATTATTTCTTCGAGCTCCGATATTACATCC
The DNA here is from genome assembly GCA_004302925.2 of Cochliomyia hominivorax. Classification (NCBI taxonomy): domain Eukaryota; kingdom Metazoa; phylum Arthropoda; class Insecta; order Diptera; family Calliphoridae; genus Cochliomyia; species Cochliomyia hominivorax. The sequence goes on along the minus strand of PYHX02000494.1, from coordinate 78,676,259 downwards.
AGAAGAAATCCTTTTCATAAATTAGAAAAGCAAATTATATACGGGTGGTTCAAAAATTTTCGTAGCTGTCATTAAAGACCAAAAATGTCGTGCAGGATATTGCAAAGTTGGGCTTGACCGACTATAAAATTTTCACTTATTTTATCATTCAAAAAACCAGTTTAGAAACAAAAAGGTTCATAACTCTATAAATATTACGTTTTTTGACAAAATAAGCATTATTTGTAATCACTTTTTCACAAATTTAAAATTCGATTTTAAAGTTAAAAACCGTCGTAAATCGGTAAATACTGCATCTTTGGCCAAAATAAGCTTAATTTGTAATCACTTTTTCAAAAATTAAAAATTCAATTTTAAAAGTTAAAAACTTTCATAACTCGGCAAATACTGCGTTTTTGGCCAAAATTAACTTAATTTGTAATATTTTTTTTTCTAAAAATCCAGAACCAATTTTGTAACCTATAAACCTTCGCAACTCAGTAAATATCCCGTTTTTTACCAAATAAGCTTAATTTTGTAAACACTTTTTCAAAAAT